>PVIU01004385.1:0-99323 GCA_004026605.1 Ondatra zibethicus | reverse complement strand
TCCACCTGGCCTGGGACTGAATGAGCATATGATCAAACCAGACTCTCTGAATGTGGCGGCGAAAGTTGGCAGATGGAGAACCCACAAACAATGACACCAGGACCTATCTCTTCTGCATGTATTAACTTTTAGAGAACCGAGTCTTTTTGAATGCACTCCTTCCTAGGCCAGGAGGGATGCGGGTGGGCCTTGGACTTCCAACAGGGCAGGGCACCATGCCCTCTTTCAAGGAAGAAGGGGGAGGGAGGAGGGGTGGGGGGTAGTGGGAGGGGACCGGGAGAAGGGGAAGAAAGGAAAAAAAATTTTTTTTATCTTTAATTATGTTCTTGAATGGAAAAAATAAAACAAAACAATGTATGGAAAAAAAACCATAAAGATTGATAATTACATTCTCATTATAATAAAATTTATTAAAAGTATCTATCAATATTAACTATTGTTTTTGAGTGGAGATAGTTTGAGCTCTTATTTATTACTTATGACATAATAAAAATTTGGATTTATATAGTAAAGTTGATTAACCACCTACCTGTGGCCTAACATTTGTATGCTTAGGAAATTTCTAAAGGAAATTAAAATATACAGTTATCAGAAGGTATGTATGCTCTCCTTCCTTCCAAGGAGACACTGTATTCCAATGAAATCCTATGTCTAGGGAGATCACAGTACTTATCAAGGAAGTTGGTAATATTTAATAAATAATAATATTTAAGAAATGGATTGAAGTCAAATAACCTTCTACCATCCTTGATTGGAGTGCTGCTACCATCCTTGATTGGAGGAATTTGATTTTGCAGAGGCTGACACTTAATGCAGGCTCATAAATAGTCATGAACCTAAGAATGAGTGACTGCTAAGTCTTCAGTCCCACATTGGATAGCTGTAGCACCCTTTAAGGACAAGGGGACATGATCAAAGAAGGGGTCAAATAATTGGAAGACATAGATTGTGAAGAGTGCTATGGAGCACTGTCTTATGATCAAAGTAGGCCAAGGGAATCATAGACTTACTGTCATTGTGGTCACCTACACAAAAACAAAGGCCTGAAAGTAAGAAAAAAAGCTAATTAAAAAGAACAAGAGGGTAAGCAGGATAGGAAGGAGATGAGAAAGTGTAATGGGCATGCAAATGTGGTCATAATGCATTGCATATGTATATGAGATTGGCAGAAAAGTTTTCTAGTATAACCCTTATTAATAAGCCTATCATGAAACAATACATCCATCCAGAGAGGAGAGATTATTTGTGGAACACAATAACTACTAGCACTACCCACGCCCATTATGTTTCTATGTTCCCTTAAATGGAAAAAAACTGTGTAGATGTCATACTTTTCAAATTTATTCTTTGGGCAAACAATTTTGACTGAAATATAACTGTTATAATTAACCTTTTTACAAGGAGAATGGACTTTGATAAATAACTTGATATCCTTAAGAACTATTATCCTCTTCTCCATGGATCTACTTGCTAAACTCCACTTTGCTTTTTTCTTTAAGGAAGTATTCACTATATATAGCCTTGCTCGTAATATTTTTTATGCTCTCCTATATTCAAAAAATCTACAGTAATTAGAATTACTGTTAATGTTGAGCCAGGTTTTGAGAATACAGGTAGTATTTTAATTTGCTTTCTGTCAGTGTGAAACACCATGACCAAAAGCAACTTGGCATGCTTCTTACAGGTTACAGTTTGTCACTGGGAGAAATCAGGCAGGAACTTGAAGCAGAGACTGCAAAGGAGCACTAATCACTGGTGTCCCCTAGACTCATGTTTAGTTGCCTATTTCGTGTATTCCAGACCCACCAATTTTATGGGTGCCACTATCCACAGTGGGTTGGATCCATTTATCAAATAGCTATCAAGAAAATTCCCACAGAGTTGCCAATTGGAAAATTTGATGGAGGCAATTCTTGAGATGTGCTTCCCTCTTCCCAGATATGCCCAGGTGACAGCCAAGGTCATCTCTCATAGTTGGAATGAAGTGAGAGAAGGAGACAATGTTCTTTTTATCATTGGAAGCAATTTTAACTATCTCAAAATAGTTTTTATTTCATTTTAAAGAGAAAGTCAGTGTACATAGACATGAGAAGAAATTCATATACCTTCCCCAACATCCTACCATGGTTATTCAGGATGAAAACAAGGTAACAGACTCCACTGAGGGTTTTGAAGCATGGAATGGTCTTTGATGGAATTCTTGTTGCTAACTCAGAAGTCAATGTTGGCCACCCATACCCATAATATTCTAGGCTGGAGATGGAGATATTGCCTTTCAGATATCCTCATTTATTTGGTCTCTCTTTTATCACTACATTGGTTGACAACTGTGACCGGTTACCATTTACAGCAAATACGTGTGTATATTCTCTGTCTGCACAGGGAAAGGCCTCTTTAGTTACACTTTTGTCATGGAACAGTTAAAAACAGATGGATTATCTCATTGATCAAATGCTTATAGTGCTATATTTTACAGATTTGTATTTGGCATACATTCACTGGATTGCTCACATATACTTATCATCTTAAATAATTTTAAGATAAACAACCTCAGTATATAATCTGATGAGACATCTTCCAAAATTATGATTAAATGACAATACTTTCTACCTATGGTATTGAAAAAGAATAATGTCTTTTAGAGCCTCCCATATGCTAGGCATAGCTTTCTGTGGCATATTGGTAAATGTTACGTCTGCCTTGGTTCATGGCATCTCCGACAGACACTTCTAGAGCTAAACAAAGAATTCAGGGAGTATAGGAATAGTAAGTGAAAGTAGAAAGGACAAAGTTCTGTGAAACAATTAAAGATGTCTTTCTAATCCAGTGGGTATGAGAGAGTATTAATGAAGCAGGTGGAAGGAGGAAATTAAGTTTAATAACTGAAAGAAAAATCAAGACAAATATTATGTCTTAAGGGTTTTGTTCTACTTGATTCCTAAAGACAGCATGGATAGTAAAAATGTGGAAAAAATCAGCCTCATGAATAATAGAAGCTATTCAAAGTGCCAGCCTTGTTTCCTTAATAAATTGCTGTCAGGCATTGTAAAAGGTAGATCCAATCAAGGACAGGCAAAGGAGAAGACACAAATCTTGGAAAAGTACTGTCTTCTGATGGAGTCAAAGACATAAGGGGGTGACTAAATGTTTCACTAGCATCAATGCTGTCCTTGTGAGGTTGTGGATGAGCCACAGCAATGTAAATCAGGACAGAAGGGCACTTGGAAAGGGGGTTGTTTACTGGGGACTATGAAGACTTCCACAGTTCCCATGGAAAACAATGGCAATCATAGAACCAGGAAACTTGCTGAAAATCAGCTCTGATACTGAAAAGGAAATGATAAGAATAGACAACTAGTAGGAAGATGAAAGAGAAGTCTGAAAGGGGTTACAGTAAGATTGGTTCAACACTGCAAATAAAGATTTATTTATAAATCTTGAAAATAAAAAAGAATGTGAATCTAAAGAAATATATTTCCTGTAAGGTTTTAAGTTACACTTAAGCATTAAAACAAATGAATTGATGTGACTGACAAACCATTAGGAAATATTATCATAATGATGGTTGCTCTCAAATAATATGCCAAAAGAATTCCTAAGGAATGTTGATACATGTCTGTAGACTGTCACTTTCAAGTGCTTGAAATGTTTTCCAGAACACAAAGGAAAAGCTGCATTATTAACCTCATAAACAGAGAGCTAATGTAAAAACCTGAGATATGTCAGAGGAAGGCCCACTTGTTGGTTCCTGGTCACCTGGCTAGCTTAGACCTGAAATAATCCCACAGAAACTGTATTAATTAAATCACTGCTTGGCCCATTAGCTCTAGCTTCTTCTCCTTCTTCTCCTTCTCCTCCTCCTCCTCCTTCTCCTTCTCCTTCTCTTTTTTTGGCTTTTTGAGACAGGGTTTCTCTGTAGCTTTGGAGCCTGTCCTGGAACTAGCTCTTGTAGCCCAGGCTGGTCTTGAACTCACAGAGATCCGCCTGCCTCTGCCTCCCTAGTGCTGAGATTAAAGGCGTGTGCCACCACCTCCCGGCTCTAGCTCTAGCTTCTTATTAGCTAACTCTTATATAAATTTAACCCATGTCTATTAATCTGTGTATCACCATGTGGCTGTGGCTTACTTACTAAAGTTCTGAGTGTCTATCTCTGGTGGCCCCATGGCTTCTCTCTAACTCTGCTTTCCTCTTACCATGCTATAGGCCAAGCCAGTTCTTTATTCATTAACCAATAAAAGCAACACATAGACAGAAGGATCTCCCACACCAGAGATAGTTTTAATAAATGAAGAAAATAGCTGAAAATTAACCATGATAATCTGTGAATGAACATAAGAAGCAATTTGATGTTCCTTTTAGTAGCTGATATAACACAAATTTTAAGTATTTTCTTGATCAAGATTTCCAAATCTAACAGAAATTGATTAAAAATTCATAACATTGCTAAGAAGCTCTTTAAATGAGGTAGTGAAGCTATGATGCTGGCAGCCACTCACATTTCTTGTGATCACTTTTGGTTTACCCAGTCCTTTTCACACTGTTCTCAAAGTCCTATGGCTTGTGCTGTTATTGTTTTCCAGATACTGGAAATCATCAAAGTATGATGCAGAGAGAGCAAGGAACTTTTCCCTGAAGACTGTCTAGGAAGTGGTGAAACTGGGCACCAGGTTTTTGACTTCAGAATTCATATATAAAGTTTAAATCTCTCTAGAGGTGTCGGAGGACACTTTACATATTGCTACATGTTTGCGAAAATCATTTCTATTCCCTTTTGTGAAAATCTGGTTGGATAGAGAGCCAGAAAAAGAGGACTGCATTGGTGAAGGTATTTGAATTTTCTTGTAATGGAACATGAACTCAAGGCTTTGTCTGTAAGGTTCGTTCAATATCACCGGCGTTCATCTATACAGAAGAAACTCAGAATATTTTAAATATGCAAGCAAGGGGGAAATATCATATCATTTTAATATTAATTTTATTGGTATGTGATCTTGTGAAAGGTGCCCAACTTGTTATTTAATAAGAAAAGGCATTGGCTACTGGGCAGTGGTAACACATACCTTTAATTCCAGCACTGGGAGGCAGAGGCACATAGATCACAATGAGTTCAATTGCAGCCTGTTCTACATGGAGAGTTCCAGGACAGGCAGAGATACACAGAGAAATACTGTATAAATAAAAAAAGGAAAAGACATTGACATTGAGTCTACACTTCTGATGACATAGTATAGTTTTCAAATCAGTTACAAATCTATGAGGTATTTTCTGTACAGTTGTATATCGAAGAAAATTGTAATTTGAGAAATTTCACCTAGCGGTATAAATATCACAGAAAATCATAAGATGCATTTAATTTTCAAGCACAGTTATATGTGTGATTATTCAACTGTACCATTTTATTATTTTTAATTACAAAAATTAAGGGTATAAATTGGTCAAATACATGAAAGGTCAAGGAGAAACTGTGGTGGAAGGGTCTCAATCAAAAGGCATTGTAGTAAAAGAAGTAAGGAGATTGATCCGTAAATGGACTAGCCTTTGATTCTCCTCTATGGCTCCTACTGCTTTGTAGTCAAGGATAAACACATTCTATGCCATTCCTAAAGGATAAACGACAACATTTCCACACGTCTCCAAGTGTTATAGCAGAAAATTATTATATATCTGTGATTTTCAAAGACAGCCTTGAAAGAAAATGTTACTTTTTCTTAAAATAGTCCAAATTTTATGAAATCTATTATTTACTATTAAAAATGAAACAAAAGTAAGCTTTTCAAGAACATAATGTATGCAGACTCCTGAAAAATTCAAGCAAAACTTCATTGAATGTCTCTTAAGGAGAAATAGGAAATATTTCATTATTCATGGGTTTCTTGGTCTAACAATAATATGAAAATTAATAATGATTGAGTAACAAATGTTACTTATTAATGACTGTAGTATATACTTATTTTCTACTTAAAAGTTTCATCACGACAAATTTTCAAAATGATCTAGGCTATCAGAGTAACCAGATCTCTACTGTCTTTCCCATGTTATAGATTTTATTTTTTATGAATATTCCAGGTTGCTTTTATTTTATTTTAATTTTATTGAAGATAGATTCTTCTCTTATACAATACATCCTGACAGTATCCTCTCCCTCCACTCTTCCCAGCTTAACCCAATCTCCGTTTTGTCCCAGATCCACTTCACCTCTGTTTCTCAGCAAGAAATGAGCGAGTCTCCCTGAGCCAACAATCAAATACCATAAAACAGGACATGATAAGACAAGATGAAGGCTCTCATATCCTCATATCAAGGATAAACAAGACAATCCAATAGTAGGAAAGGAGTTCCATGAGCAGGCAAAAGAGTCATAGTCATAAACATTCCCACTGTTAGGAGCTACACAAGAACAAGATAATAGCCATAACATATGCGTAGGACCTAGTGCAAACTCATACAAGTCCCATGATTAGCTCTTCACTGTTTGTAATTCCATATGAGCCTGGCTTTGTTGATTCAGTGGGCTATGTCCTCCTAGTGTCCTCCATCCTTTCTTACTCCCTCTCTTTTGTGGGGTTCCCCGATCTCAAAGTGGAGGGTCCCTATGGAGACCTTCAATGTAGATGCTCCTCATAATGTCTAGGTGTTGGCCTTTGCACCTCCTCCCATCTGCTTCTGACAAAATACTCTCTGGTGACTAGACAGGGCACCAATCTATGAGTTTAGAAGAATATCATTAGGAATAATTCCTTGACAATTTTTGGCTAGTTTTGTTTACGTCATTCTTTTTAGATAAACAATTTCCATAACTAAGTGAGTGTTCTCCCACTACAATGATTGACTGACAATTACTTTCCACCTACCCCATTGAGACAAAACTATATAGATTTTGGTTTTGAAAGATAATCATCAAAACTGTTCAATAATTGCTGTTTTTGCTCAAACGTATTTTAGTTCCCCAAACCTGAGAATATAATTTTATAATCCAAAGCTTTACATTGTTTGCCAAATTTGTGTAGGGCAGTTATCATAATGAAATTGAGAACTTACAGGTTTTTTAAGAAGTTGGCAATGACTCCACAGGTTTTTCTCAATATAGATAGAGTATGTAGAAAAAGCTGGGGAATTGTTTTGACAACATTTAACGCCTTCTGGAAGATAGTTTTCTGAAAAAGTTCCAAAAATTGCAGAGGAGTGTTTTGTCATTAACAAAAAGAGTATAACCATAGCAATTGCAGATCTCAACACACAGTATTCTCAGACCCAGTTTTTGGTAATTATACTTTTAGAGGTCTCAAAAAATTTAGGTGCGTCCCTATTTTTCGTGATACTTTTATTTTACATTTTGACTACTTCAAAGAAGAAATATCATCCAACATAGAAATTATAAATCAGTGAATTTTGATTGAAAAGGTATATCTTTAAATTTTCTGTTGCTAGGCATGGTAGCATATACTTTTAATACAGCACTTAGCTGCGGGAAGATCAGAGGCAGGTGGATTTCTTAGTTCCAGGACAGTGTGATTTGCATAGTGTTTCAGACCAGCCATTGCAACATAATAGACCCTGTCTTTTAAAAAAGCAACAACAAAGTTGTTATATTTACTTATTGAGGGGGCTGGAGCGTACCATGGTGTGCCTGAGTAGATCAGAGCGCAACTTGTAGGAGTTAGTTCTTTCCTTTGACTATGCATATCCTAACCATAGGATGCAGATTGTTAGACTTGGTGGAGAGAGTTCTATGAGGTGAATTATTTTTTTCTGTCCTGTGGATTTCTTATGGTTTGTTACAACTGAAGTGCCAAATCTAGTAAATTATCTTAGTTATCGATCATCATTATTTATTGCCTATTAGTCTATCATCCATCTATATTTTTTATTTATACCTATCTTGAAAAATCTCAAAAGATATAGTCATAATACAGAGTATTATGCACACATACACACTTTAATTCTGAATATTCTATAAGACTTTACTTCATAGAGCTCTATAGTTAAACTTAACCCTGACCAAATCTTATAGAAACTCCAGATCTGATTGGCTCACCTAGCAAAAAGAATCACCAACAAAATGGTAGAAATATAATCAGAAGTAAAATTGAAAAGAAATGATTTTATTTATACATAAATTTTAAAATAATTACATTTTGCATATCAATTCACCCATTCATTATTTGACAAATTTTCTTTAGGCTTACCATAAATTAAACAGTCAGATAGGAGGATCAGTAAAGTAAGGAAATAGGCCTTACTTCTGTCATTGTGGAGGTCAGAATTCAGAGGGGGAAACAGTTATTATGGATGGGAGGTTGGAGGATCCAAGACCAATTCAAAGAGGTGAAAGAGTATCACCAAATTATATCATAGGAAAAAAGTATAATTAAATAATAGTAATACTATTATTCATTTATTTATTTATTTTTACAAAATACACTAATCCCAGCACGTATCGCCTCACTCTGCAGTAAGGCTTCCAAAGCTGCCTTTACTAAGCAATTGCATTCCACTTACAGCATTATGAATATACTATTTTCAAAACTCAGATCAGGTTAGTCTCTTGCTCAGCTTTCTCTAGTACCTTACCATCTGATGCAGAGTGAAATCCCTGGCCCTACCCAGGGGCTTACTAGCTGCTTCTATGGTGGCTTCTCTAGGCTTTCTTCATCTCTGCTTCATTCATCGGATCCTGGAGTCAATGTATCTTGCTGCTTCTCTCATGGGAAGTTGTTGGCCTTCTATCCTACAATGTCACTCACTTCCTGCTTCTGGAATTCTTCTTTGGCCAAGTGAAAAACCCCATGACCCTTGCCTTCTTCAGTTTATTTGACTGTTGTTAGTAGCTTTCAATATATTGTGGAATATCATACCTCCAAGTATTTAGTGCTAGTCACTCTCTTCTGAAATAAATGGCTCCATTCTATCATGAGTGTTCTCTGTACTCTGGTGTCTCCCTTACCAAAACTACTGACTGCACTCAATATGAATCTAATGAGTATTTGTAGACTGAAAGAACAAATAAGTGAAAAAAAATGATGAATGACTAGTTTTCTCGCCATTGAACTTTTTCATTTGCATCATTAAAATATTTAACAACGCTGGCAATTCTATTTATTTAACAGGTATTTTATTTTCCTATTAACCCAGATTAATTTTCATGATTTTTCTTTATGAACAAAAGAGCCATGTATTATATTGTGCTTAAGTCATAGTCCTATGTTTTTAAGATAAATTTTGGAAAGTAAATTACTTAAAAATTATTTAATTGTTCCAATAGTGAATAATCTAAAAATACCAATTATTATGAATGAATGTGTATTTTCAAAACAAGTGATATTTAGTTGAGAGGTTGACTCCGTATTTACCTACAAATTTCACCTCAACCTATTTTGAGATCGTCATTTCTGTGCTTTTTGTCTTGGTTTGTGTTGAATTAAATTTTATTTGACTTTCTCCAATAAAACTTCCAAAGAATAAATTGTTTAGGTAAGAAGCACAAAAGTGAGTTTTAATGTATATAAAGTATGAGTCTCAGAAACAGTTTGAAATCTCACTTCTAAAAATCCAATAGCTTTATTTTAAGAATCTGAACAGAAAACATAAATAAGCCACCCAGCATGATCCATCCACTACAGCTTGACTGGGAAGTGGATTAAAATCTTAAATTATTGCTGAAGCTATCCATGTTAAAAAAAGAACTCGAGCCTCAGAGCTGAGAGCAATCAAAGCTCCCATTTCAGCAGCACTCTTTCCTACGGAGCTAATGTATGCAAGGAGTGCTTGTCATTTAAGCAGTCCTACTGCAAAGTCCAGGATGGCACTATGTTGCCAAAAGAAGGAAATTCTGACAGTTACTTTGGAAGGAGAAGGAAGGAGTGAAGGAGGCTATTCACATTTAGCTCACATTTTAAAATAAAGAGAAAGTAAAGAGAACTTTCCAAATTTGACATCGACTCTACCACACACACACACCCCACCCCAGCTTTTCTATAAAGCACTGTTTTAGTTTAGAAGGATTTGAAATTGACATTTAAATGGTGGTGGGGCAATTCTCTTTCTCCACCATGCAAGATGGTCTCTGGAAATGTACAATTATGCTGTCATCCTCAGCACTCCACATTGGACAGAGTTTAATTATTAATGTGTTTCCCTCAGAGAATGACTCGATCATGTCACAACTCTAGACAAATACAGCAATGCTAAATCATAAAATATTCACATGAATACTGCTGGACTGACAGGAAGTTAATTCTATGAACACTTTTGATATTACCAGAAAATTAGTTTCAAACGCATAAGACTGAAATAAAAGTGCTCATAATTTGCTCAAGGGTAACGCTCATCTTGCAATCAGTTGGTGTCTTTTTATAAATGTTACAAGTATTCAACATGGCTTTATGATAAAGAGAACAGCTAATGTAATGTATTATTTGTAGACAATGTTTTACTTGTAAACAGCAGGGAGTGAAGAATAGCTCTCTCAGAAATATTTAAACTCCAGTAATATTCTGCTATTTATCATTTTGTTGAATGGAAGAAGTACCATCAACAAAAATAAAAATAAAAAAACATTGTTCTCTAATGATTGAGAAGCTTAGGGAATAGTATCAAGAGTTTAAACTTTTCATTTTAGAGAACTTATCTCTCTTATATCTATAAACTGAGAGATGATGATTAATTTCTTAAGATGATTTGTTGACCAACATGAACAAATATGAAGTTACAAGTTTTAGAGACTAAATGATGTTCTCAAGAAAATTTATTCACTATTCCGGGATAGCCTAAAGATGTTAGTATAGTATATGATCCAATTGTTTGCATACTTATTCTCAAACTGTATCAACTAAAATATCCAAAAATGCCAACATTATATCATTTATTATTAGCATGTGTATTATATGAAAGCTTCATGCATAAATTATCCAATATGTAAGCAAACAAATATAAAATTAATAAAAGAATAATTCTCATTTAAACATCAATAAAGCATTAAATGAGTGAATATATGGTAAATGTACTTCATAATCAAAAATACTTTTGAAAGTTATTGTGAATGGATGTCTGTGAAAGTGTCATTATTGCTACCAGAAGATTTTTTATCTTCTGAGATAAACTTTAAGTGGCCAAAATTTGCTTTGAATAGCTACTGTTCCAAGCTAAGCTAATAGGACACCTTCCTGTGACTGGAACACCTTGACCTTTTGGAGATGAGCTGTGCCTGATGGAAATCTTTAGAGAAAGCCTAAAACCCTGGCACAAATGTCATATTCTTTACATCATCATGAGTTTAAACTTCTCTTTCTCCTGATGAAAACCTTCTACTTCAATTGGCCATACTTTGTTTTTCTTTATAAAAACCAAAGCTAATTCACAACATTCAATACAACAGAAGATATTTTGACAGTGTCCTACTCCATTGATTTTTCCATTTTAAACAAAAAATGTGACATATTACAATGTCCAGACATTTGAGACCTAGCACATTTTTATTGGACATGTCTATTCAATATAAATAAATAATATAATTGGTATCTGGCATCCTTTTTATATTGTGTGCAAAAATGGCTATAATAAAATAATAAGAGAGCAGAGATATAAATGAATCAATAATGACTTTTGTTTAATCATTTTAAAAGTACAGGAAATTATTTCATTAATTATGATATAAAGGTACTAACTTTCTATCATTTACTCTTTGTGCCTGTCACATCATGCATCTTGATCCCATTCATTTCCTATCCTTGCATATTCACCCTCTGTCCTTGCTGGTCCCTACCCAATAAAATTTAAGATAAAAAAGGAAAAACAAGAGGGTACTATCTTGTCATGGAAGCTTAAGTATGACATAGAGAGTCATGCACCTTTTTGTCCATATATCTTTACATGCAAGTATTTATTGCAAGAGCCAATGGTCTGATTTGTGCTATACTATTGATGCTGGACCCTCACTGGGTTCTTATTGCTTATCCTATGATAACAAATGGCATAGTAAGTATGATTTAAATGACTGCATTATAAATACAAATGACAGAAAACCATGAAGCTGGAGATATTTTAAGAGTAAAACAATGATTGAGTATTCTTCCAAATTTGTGCTGTAATATAATTTTTATAAGTTAATTGTCTTAATATTCACTTTATATGTGCATATTTTTTCAGGAATAGTTATTTATATGACTAATGAGAGGAGTGATGCTTAAGAATTGGTTCTTGAAAACAAGTATGCAAAGCATCATGCTTGCGAAGCCTTAAGCTAGGAGCCAAGACAACTGGCCTGACAAAGAGAAGTTTTCTATCCTCAATTAGGGAAGAAATGTAAGAAACCTTCACATAGCAGAATACAATTGAATGTTAAAGGAAGCATAAACTTGAAAGATAATGAAGTTTAGACTTGGTGTAGGAGGGTCTTCCTGTATTTGTGTTGCTTTCATTGGTGAATAAAGAAACTGCCTTGGCCTTTTGATAGGGCAGAAATCAGGTAGGCAGAGTAGACAGAAGGGAATGCTGGGAAGAAGAGAAATGTGGCAGATGCCATGAAACTCCTGTCTGAGACTGACGCTGATTAGGATCTTTCCCGGTAACCCACGACCTCGTGGTGAATAAAGATTAATAGAAATGGGTTAGATAAATATGTGACAGTTGGCCAAGAAGAGGCTAGATATAATGGGCCAGGCAGTAACTTAATTAATACAATTTCTGTGTGGTTATTTTGGGATTAAGCTAGCCAGGCACCGGGAACATGACCCACTCCTCCTACTATATAGATTAAAGCAAATAGAGAATTCAAGAAGATTAAGGCAATTATGGAAGTATTAACTAATAATGTAGCTTTGACAAGACAAAATGGTCAGTAGATATTTATGGACATAATGCCAGATACCAAGTTAAAAATGTCCCTATGACCAAAATGTGGCACAAATTAAAATATAATCAGGAATCATTGCAAGATATTTTATTTTATTATACTGTGTAAAAACATATCATTGTGATTGTTTTAATAAAATGGCCAGCAGCTAGGCAGGAGGCATAGGCTGGATTTCTGGATGGAGAGAGCTCTAGGAAGGAAAATCAGGGAGTTACCAGACAGTATTCGAGGAAGCAGGACATACAGGAAGAGATGTAAAATGATGAGCCATGTGGCAGCATATAGACAAACAGAAATGAGTTAACTTGAGTTATCAGAGATAGTTAGAAAGAAGCCTAAGCTAAGGTCAAGCTTTCATAATTCCTAAGTCTCCTTGTCATTATTTGGGAGCTGGTGGGACGTTGAATATTCAACATAGAGTCCAAGAAAGGTAAGAAAAGTTGTGGACATGGAGTTGGATGGTCTTTCTAGTCCTGCAGCTTCTCAGGTGGACCAGAGCTTGACACATGGAGGTGCAGCTACTGATGCTGCCTATGTGCTGGAGCCACGGACCAGTGCCACGCATCAGCACCATGGGTTAAACTGAGCCACACAGTGGCTGACATAGCAGCTTGAGATTTGTCTCACCTGGTCAGATAATACTTTACATGCTCAGTAAAGACAGATCAAGATGGGAAAAACACCTCTTAACAGGTTAGAGTGTGTTTAAAAATATGTGCAGACTAAAAATCAGAAAAGGAAATGGATATAGACAGTCATGGAAAAAACAGTTTGTAAATAATAAAATAAAGTCTTTAAAGAAAGTATAAAGTAATCAAAAAATAAGCTATATAAGGATGGGAAGCACACAGGGTGCCTGGATTCTTCAATGTTGTTTTGTTGGACTTGAATTTTTTTGAATACTCATGAGTGAACCATAGCTGCTGCGAAACACTGGGGTGTGGAAGGGACTGCTGAATTAAACCACCTAGATACTTTAGAGATATCTTGGCTTCAGAATAGAAGTAAAAAAAAAAATGTGTTGCATTGGGGGAGAGACTATGCTTTTGTTTCCAAAAGAAAGGAAAAGCTATGGATCCCTTCAAATTTTATCAAGATTAGATATGATTAGGGGAGGTCTCCTGAAAATATTGACTACAGACATGAAAGAAGAAATGAAGAAGTACAGGACAGGTGACATACATGCTGAGCCTTCTCCCATGGGAACAGCTCTGAGACTAGAGGAAACATGATGAATCTTTTTGATTATAGAATCTCCATGACTTATTTTTATCTGCCATCTTATTTTTATCTGTGCCATACGGCACACATAGAGGTTTGGTTATATAGTCCAAATAGAATTATATAGTTGACAGATGTATTTATGTAATCAAATATAAAACAAAAAATCATTTTAACTGACTTGTGCACCTACACATTCCATAGTTGTGTTAATGCAGATGTATTTTACTCTTAAAATTTTGTGTGTTTTCAGAACAAAAGGAGCATAATACCAATAAAGACAAGTTGCTCAAATGATGCAACCTCTCAAAATGCCTCTGTTGTAGTTTCCAAAAATCTATTTCTAGAACAACTTCAAAGCTGTTAGCTGAGATGGTCTAGCCTCATACCCTAGCCCAGTAAAGACTTCAGATAATCCTTATTCTTTCCCATTTCACAGATACTAGACAACAGCTAACTCTGCCAGGACTTCATCAGTATCCTAAATTTGTCAGGGTCCCATGAAGATGCAATGGCACCCAGGCAACAGTAAGTCTGGAGAAGATGATGCCCACATTGCCTATGGATAAGTGGGTTTTGGTCATTTGGTGGACAACAGCTATTCGTCATCATTTAGAGAACATGTTTATAAGCTGTTATTGGTCATTGTCAGATAAAAAACTAAACAAGGAGATTAGTGTCAAGTATCTCCTTCTGAAGGGAAAAGGGGACATATAGCATTGAAATGATGAAATAAAAAGGTAAAATGTTGAGTCCACCTTTTAACTAAAAAACCAAATACTACCCTCAAATATTTTCTATTGATATGGATTTTTGTATACTGATATAAATTTAAGGTTATTTTTTGTTATAAAAATTTAAGGTTATGTTTGTTATACTCTATGCTTCTACTCGCTTAAGGTATTATACCTATGCAGTCATTTAAAAATGCAATTAAAAGCTCTAATCCTTAAATTCTATTATTATAAACCATTCAGAGTAATTAAGATCCACAGCTTAGTCATGTATAACAATTGAACTTGTAGCCATGTTAGGCATGTTTTCAAGGTCATATGGAAACATTTAAATATATAGATGTTCTTCAGAGACTTAAAACATGTAAAATTTGTAAGGCTGAATGTTTTAAGAATGCCGCTTGTTCATTTCCCAGACGCCTGGCAGCTCAGACCCAAAATAACCACACTGAAACTCTATTATTTAAATCATTGCTTGGCCCATTAGCTCTAGCTTCTTATTGGCTAACTCTTACATCTTAATTTAACTGTATCACCAGAAGGTTATGACCTACCAGCACATTTTCAGCATGTCTATCTCCAGCATTAGCTCTATGGCTTCTCTCTGACTCAGCCTTCTTTCTCCCAGCATTCAGTTTCATTTTCCCCACCTACGTAAGTTTTGCCCTATCAATAGGTCAAGGCAGTTTCTTTATTCACCAATGGTATTCACAGCATATAGAAGGGAATTGCATATCAGCTGAAAAATATGAAAACTTAAGCTGTTTATCTAAAATAATATTTTAAGGTATAAAAAGATACTTTTAGAATTGTAATACAAGTTATAATTGAAAATGGTTGATGTATTAAATTTCGTACTCACTAAGAGAGGATGCATAATACAGTACTGGAAATTATAAATGCAAATCTTACCTGGTAATTGTTCTAATTGTACAGTTTTACTATGTTAGCGTTAAAACCTATCTTTTTTATTTAGATAAAGGGGGGAATGTTGCAAGTTATTTGATTACACTGTGTAAAGATATGACATTGTAATTGGTTTAATAAATGGCTAAGAGCTAGACAGGAATTGTAGGCAGGCTTCTGACAAAGAGAGCTCTGGGAGGAAGAAAGGGGGAGGCACCAGTCAGAAGCAGAGGAAGAACATACAGGAGGAGAGGTAAAACCAAGAGCCACATGGTGGCATGTAGATTAATAGAAATGGGCTAATTTAAATTATAAGCACTAGTTAGAAAAGAGCCTAAGCTAAGGTCGATCTTTCATAATTTATAAGTCTCCAGGTCATTATTTGGGAGCTGATGGGACTGAGAAAGACTTATTACAAGGATCCAAAGGAAGCTGTCTTCTGCCACTAATAATCCAATTTCTGTGTTGATAAAGACATTTGTTTTCTACATGGTTTAGAAAAAGCAAGAGTATTGTTTTCATGACTTTGTATATTTCTCCAGTCCTTGGTATCTCTTAGAAGCAATCCAGTCAGAGATTTTTGGTTTTTGTGTTTTAATCAGATCACCAATGAAACTCACATAAGTGTATCCAATAAGTGTGATTATTTATTTATTTACACTTAACAAGCAGTATAAGGACACCGAACTAGTTTTTTTTTCCTGGTACCTTTTTGCCTATTTGTCTTCTGGATTAGCCTATATCCTTGGATTTATGGGTTTTTTTGTTTGTTTATTTAGTGTTTCTAGCATTTTCCCTGTCAATGTCCCATTTAACTTCCCTTAATATATCAGACAAATTGAATGGACTAAATCATCACATGACAAAAAAATGAAACCGCAAAAATTTGCACCAAATTCTTATTTTTTTCATTATAAACTTATCTACTAACTGTTTTATAAATATCATCATTTTATTTGTCTATGGGATAGTTCAAAGCTGTCTCTATATATTATCCCAAGTCCACACTGTCTATTCTCAACCCTTCTAGTTAAACCCCACTTCATTTTCCTACTTACTCAAATCAAACTATAAAGTGCCATTTTTGATGACTTTCATTCAGGAGATCCTTAGGATGCTAACTGTAGTATGTATCTAGAGCCTGAACATATTTTTTGCCACTTTTTGTCTTATATCTGCTATTCTTGTTTTCTTTGTTTCTGGCCTTGTTTTCATTCATATAGTCGTCAAATTTTGTCACTGTCGAAAGATAAATCAGATTCTAATTTCTTTTATTCCACAACTATTAAAAATACCCATTTTTTTCTCAGAACAACAGCCAAAAATCCTTGGATGTTTGTATTCTGTGTGCTGATGCTAACAGGTTGTGGAGGCACACAATGTGCACTCTGAGAATCTGCTGCGTAGTTATTCGATCAAACATCAATCTATGTTATTCTGTGAAGATATTTTGATGTGATTAACATCTGAAGTCAGATGCTTCTCAGAGAAGGGGATTATGCTGGATAATCTGGGCATGACATGGCTATTGAAAGGACTGAAGGGCAGTTCTGAGCTTCCCCTGAAGATGAAATTCTTCTTAAGGATTGCACATCAGCTAGAGCCTGACATACGCCAACAGATACCGGGCATACCTAAGCTTCTTGTAACAGGAAACCTCTCAAACATTCCACTCTGCATATTCTACCCTCCTTGCTCCATCATCTAGAAATTTCCTTTTTGCGGAGCTAAAGGGATATGACATATAGGATTAAAAACTACTCAAGGAATTCCCCATCTATCAATCAATGCATTTACTAATTTCGTGTACTCTCCTATTTAAAATTGCCTTAAGTTTTAACAGTATAGTTTCAAGAATAAAACACACATGCATGAAAAAAGGCATTCAACAAATTATGAAGACCCTATATGTTTACAGAATACATACTAGAACAAATGGGCATAGGTTTGTCTTGAATGATTTCACTAGGAAACTTATTGGATTTCAGGAATAAAAATGGTTTGGTACTCTAAATTTTCGAAAATATCATGAAAATGACATATTTATTGATTTGTACTGCTTTGAGAATTTACATTGCTTTTGATAAGTACATTGGCACTCATGAAATATGCACATAATGAAGATAAAAGACACTATCCTACATAAGCACATATTTATGTATCATTTTCTCTTTGCCTCAGTGTACCTTAACATACGTGCACATTTTTCAGTATTTATCATGTTTTAAGTTTATGCGTATGTTTATGTAGCATTTGTTTTCATTATACATTTTCCTTGCTTGCTTCCTACTTCTTCAACTTGATGTAAAACCCCTAAGATAAGGATTTATATCTTTTTTGTTCACTGACATGTTGCTGTTTCTTAGAACGATGTTTGGCATAATAAGTACTAATAAATACTTTTAGAGAATGCATGAGATTCTTGATATAGTCATCTTTGAAATTCTGGAGTATGCAGCCTGAGCTACACACACAGCATCTTTACTTAAATACCCAACACCCACATACACACTCACATCACATAATACAGGTATGCACAAAACACAGACAAACGCATACAGATACACACATATATATATTTTGTACATTGTATTGTGCTGGCATACTAAAATTTATATATAATAATGTATATGCTTTATAGCAAATCTTGAGGTCTTATGTAGCAGAATTCATAAATAACATGCACTATCTTATTAAATTGTATAATTATACATTACAGAATACATCATATATTTGTTCTGCAGCTTTCATCATCTGGCAGCATACACACATATTAATTCATTAAATTTTATAATTACATTTAAGATATAATAATTCTTTATCTAGTTCATAGCATGCCAGAGTGCATATGAACCGGAAACACACACACACACCACTGGGAAGCATTTCTTTGAATGACACATAGCATAAGTGCTAATAAATATTTTTGACAGAATGCAGAGGTTCTTGATATATATATATACATATATATGTATATATATATACTGAGATTTGATATGATTTGCTTATGAGATTGCAGTCTGTAGATTAGTCAATGTTGATATTATGGAGTATCATTCTAGAAATGGAGGGAAAGACATACCCTGGAAAAAAGTATGGCTAATGATCCTAAAGTCATGAAATATTAGGATACTTGTATATGGATTGGGCTGTGTATTGGTAAAATCATAGTGGGAAGTTATTTTGGCAATATATACTGTGGTTAAAAGATTCAATTTTCATGTCATTCTACTCTTCTGATTTATATTTTTATTTTTTACAAAAGTGAGAATACAAGACCATCAAAATACTTGCATAAGAATGCTTTTAGAAGCTTTACTCCTTGTAGTCATGAACTGGAAACCACTAAGGATTCACTAAAAATGAGGGATGATTAAATACAATTATATGTTTACAGGATGGATCTTAGTACAGAAATATAATTTGATCATGTTTTTCCAGAATACATTTGAGCAGAAATGTTGCTTGGCCTATGCACAGATTTTTAAGACCACTTAGAAAACAAATGATCACTGTATTCCATTTCCAATTTATTCCTAGGATGAAGTGATGTAAGGTTCCATGCTTTTGAATTTGAAATCTTTGAAGCAGAACTGGGAATTTGTAAACTTCACACAAGCATGAAAACAAAAGTTCAATTCTTAGTATTCATGGGAAAAAAACCAGGAAGTCACTGGTGGTGGTAGGTTCTTACCAGAAAGGGAATCAGACCTTACTGGCAAATTAGAGGCCAGTGAAAGATGCTGCACTAAAATACAAGGACCCCAAATCCTTTTAAACTCATTTTTTATAGGAAATATAAGAAGAAAAATAAATTTTGTCTGCTTATACATGGGGGGAAAGTCTGTTTTTTTCTAAAGTAAGGTAAATGTTGTTTCTGAGTGAAAAGAAATCTGAGCTATATCATTATGGAATATAATTAAAACCTCCCAAAGGGCTGAATAGTTTTGCTATAGAATCTAATTAAACTTTCCCCAAGGGCTGCATAGTCTCAGGTGTTCACACTTTACAATTGAGGGACTCTGCCATAGTCACAAGCTGATATTTTCTTTTGAAAAATGAACACACACCCCTGGTGTTTGGTGAATCTAATCTCCATTTATAAAATTACAAATGCACTTCCCACTGCTCACTCTAGACCCAAGCTCCTAAGTGAAATTATTCAAATATGTCCTACTTACATACAAGATAAACTTATCTTCCCCATAGTCTACAACTACACAGAAATATGACAGAAGTAACTAATTCTAAACCCAGTGAAATGAAGAAATCTTAAAGATACATAATAGGGAAAGAAATTAGAAAAAGAAGATATGCTTTATAATTCTACTTATATGAAAGTCAAAGATCTAACTGATCTATCATGTGGAAAGACATAATAATGTTCATTTTTAGATGGGAACACAAATGAGAATTTTATGACAGAAATATTTCATATAACTTGTTTAGTGGTTGGATATATATATAATTGAATTGAATTTTACATTTAGAGTTTGGGCTTCTTTACCATTACCATTGTATGTACAATAAAATATCTCTGAAAATGCTATCACTTCTGTTAAAGAGCTCAGGTTGTCTTTTAGAACTACTCAGAGTAGCTGGGCAACTTTTTTAAATTATAAATATTTATTAAAATATAAAAAATATAGGAGACATTGATTCTTTAAGAATGGCACCCCAAATGCCAAGTGAAGGGTCTTATTCAGAGAGAATGATGTATTTGATTATATTTTCAAGTAATTCAAAACATGTGAGCTTAAATTAAATTTGGAGATTAAAGAAATCTCATTTCTAAAAGTTTGTCTAATTTTTAAATAGCTTCTTTTGAAAGTATGCTACTTCACCTTTCTTAAACACCTGAACTGGGTAAAGCGCACATGTTTCTAAAACTGAAAATTCTGTGATCATCAGGGCTTAAACATTAAGATGATTTAGTTGAGGGTGTAGATCTGGGATGTAGACCAAGGCACCATCTCAGTCAGTGCCCTTGGCTTGACTTGTATATTCTTTCTCTTGTCTGTGACATTAAAGTTTGTCACAATTTACTCACTTGACAGGTCAAGTGAGTAAATTGTGAAGCCTCCATTCTAAAGAACATTAATAGGCTAAATACAGATTATCACCTGCTGATACGTCCAAATATTTGTGGCTTTTTCTTTTATTAGATTTTCTCAATTAAAAATAAGGAACTCAGTATTCAGCAGGCTTTGGAGATAACAGTAAAGTCTCATGTTTATAAGCTGAAGGAGCAAAGCTTTGGAAAGGAGAGATCACACTAGGATACAGTACAGTAAAGACCCTCCTTGATTCCATCAAGTTTATAAGGCAACATTAAGAAATTTCCACAAAGACAGGAGGCTTTGCCATTTCTATCTGTAGGTGGAACAGTCACTGAGTACAGATTAAGCCAGAGGAGTTGAGACTGAGTCTCAGGTACAATAATACCTTACGTGGAAGGGAAGGGAACGGACTCCCGGCATTTGAATGACTTATAGTTGAAGACCCAAACTCTCCAGAATACATCACTGTACCCAATTTGTCCACGGGGATCAACTAAAGATTTTAGCTTAACTAAAATCTTAACTCATGATTATGACTTAACCCATTTCCTGAAAGAACATCTGGTGGAAGGTTACAGTGACAAACTAGTATCTCATTGCTGTGTCTGTCCTTGAGAATAAAACCAATATCCACCCTCTGCCTCCTGTACCATTAAAAATGGATTTACCTCAGACTCAAGTAGCAGTGTTATCAGTATGGTTCATCTGCACTTCTCAGACTTCAACTTCTCTTTTGTATTTACCATGCCCATAACAGACTCTGCTGACCTTGATGATTTGCAGGGGTAAATATTAATCCATTGGTATTTCAATCACAAAATAGCTGAAACTGAACTAGGTAGCTTGTAAAATATGGGGACCTGTTTTCCACAGTTCTGAATGACTGGGGCTAACATGCTTGGTCTGCCACCCACTTTGCATCCTGGTCCTTGTACACATGCTCAGAGTTATGAGGAAAGTAGGGAAGTAGAAGAGAGTATGCCATCAGCTCAGCACTCTCTGCCTGGGCAACCACCAGATTGGGTCTGCTACGCATGTACAGGCAGGAGAGCATGGTGGATTCTTGCCACCATACACAAAGATATTTACAGGCTGCACAGTGCACTGTATGGCAGATTTAGCTTTTAATTAGATAAAAAGGGTTTGTGTGCACATGGTGCTTCACAGAGTTGAGGTAGTGAGTGTAGCTCTTACCCAAAGGACCCAGAGCTGGCAGAAAAGATACCTCCACCATATTAAAAGGCTGAGAGTGACTGAGCTAGCATCCAGGATTTCTGGGACCACACTGCTTATCATTGTAAAATACTTTTATCAGAAAAGGATTTCAGATATGCAATAGGATAGATTCAGACATCAAAGACCTTTAAACAATGCACAGTGGGCTTAAAAATGCATGTAGGCTTGGGAGAGAGAGAAGAATAAGGGCAGTTATAAAAGGAAATAAATAGTTTAAAAAATAAAACACAGTCTTTAAAGAGACAATAAAAGTAATATAAAAGAGTACAGACAGTCATAGATTAAAGGACTAAAGAAAAATAAGCCACATAAAAATGCAATCTACACAGATAGTCTGGATTATGAATATTATTGTGTTTTCTTTAAATTTTTTGGCTGTAGAGGGACATTTGATTATTGGAACTGCTAAGCTAAACTAACATATATATTTTAAAGGTATCTTGATTTTAAAATTTTAGTCTAAGGATATGTTACTTTGGAAAGTCTGTTCCTGTTTCCACAGAAGATAAGAACCTGTGGATTCTTTCCAGGCTAATATGGTCTGGTTAAACAACAGCCCTTGAAGTAATGGCCTAGGTGGTCCAACATCTAGAACAGCTTCAGGACTGATGACTTAAATGGACTAACCACACAGGATACTCCATAAAATACCTGATTATAAATGCTCCCTATCAGCAGGAAATACTCTAAAAGCTATGCCCAAATTCTCAAATATTGTTTGTAAATGATTGTTTTCATTTAAAGGGGGTTGATTGTAAATAATTAATTGTCACAGTTAACTTCTATAAATAAAACAAAGAGGATATGAATATAGGGATGAATACTTTGCATTGGTATGGATCTTGGTCTATTGACACAAACTTAAAGGCCATTTGGTTGCACTGTGTATATGTATTTCTGCTCTTGTTTAAGGTATTGTGTTTGTGCAGCTCATTTAAAAATGTAATATATAGTTAAGAAATACAGATTACTAGATAGTCATCTATAGTAATCAAACTTGTAGTCAAATTAGTTCGGTGTTCTAAATTACAGAAGTGTATTTCAGAAAGATAGATATCCTTCCAAACTTTCAAAGACCTACATAATATGGCATTTAAAATGTTTTAAGAACTTAGATTTTTCTCAACAGTGAGATGAATCTGCTTTTATCAGCAACAATTACTTCAGAGAAGATGATGGGCATTGAAGAACTTGTTATAAAATTTGCCTTCAATGTGACAAGGTTAGCCATTTGGGCAAGAAACTGCTCTTGCCTGACTGCTATATGAATTGGACATACAGAACCTACAGAAAAGTGACTGCTGAACTTTCTAAAGGTGGAAATGTCTTTCAGAGTTGCTGCTTCACAGAAGAAACTGCCATACATTCTGTAGGATACAGAAAAAAAGTGACTGACAAACTGCCAAGGTAGGTAAAACAGCCTTTCAAATTTTCTGCTTCATGGAAAAGTCATCCAGATACTATGGGCCTGTAGGCTGACGATGGATGCCCCAGCATTGGAGAAGAACTGTGGGTGACTGTCTAGGCAGTAAAATATTTCTGTCAATTCTAAAGTTTTGGAAGTTGCTTACAATTCACTTTCTGTTTACTTACATAATATTATATCCTTCTGGGGTTTTTGATGGAGCTGAAGACAGATAGTTATAGTTTTCCTTACCTATGAAATAAATAAATTAGATAAAAAGCCTTAAGCTCACAAAGATAGGATAGATGATAGAGTATTTTCCTTGTTTTAACAAATGTAAATGAACTAAATATTGTAACTATAATTTTTGATTGATACCTGTTTTGTTATATATAATTTTACTATGTTAAAGTTAAACCTTCCCTTTTTAATTAGCCAAAAAAGGGGAAAACATGTGTGAAGTCCTTCTGTATATGTGCTTTTATTTGTTGATGAATAATGCTGCTTTCAGCCAATGGCTTTGCAGAGCAAAAGCAGGTAGGAAATCTGAGCAGAAATATATAGAGAGAGTAAACAGAGGCAAGGAGATGCCATGTAACTGCCAAAGGAGAAAGATGTCATCCTCCAGCCAGAATCTTATTGCTAGGCTACAGTCTCGTAGTGATACACATATTAATAAAAATGGGTCAATTTAAGATGTAAGGGTTATCTAGAAATATGCCTAAGCTATTGGCCAAACAGTTTGTAACTAATATAGTTTCTGTGTTATTATTTGGGCCTGGGCACTTGGGAAATTAACAAGTATTCTCTACCTAAAAAAGACTTTGATTTTTGTCATTTTAATTTATATAAAATATGATAAGTTGTTTTAAAATATTGTAAAAAGAGATTGGAAATGGGAAAGCACTTTCTTCTTGGCATTTTGTACTTTTATATTTAATGGAAAATACTCATGAAAATGATGTGGAATTTCCCCCTCTGCATGCTGTGAATACCATTGGTTAACAAAGAAACTGCTTTGGACCTATAGCTGGGCAAAACTTAGTTAGATGGGGAAAGCTAGGCTGAATGCTGGGAGAAGGAAGGTGAAGTCAGAGAGAAGCCATGGAGCCTTCACCAGACATGCTGAACCTTTGCCAGAAAGCCACTGCCATGTGGCGATATAGAGCGTAATGGAGATGGGTTAAATTAATATATAAGAGATTAGCCAATAAGAAGCTAGAGCTAATTGACTAAGCAGTGATTTAATTAATACACTTTATGTGTGATCATTTGGGGTCTAAGCTAGCCAGGTAGCCGGGAACCATAAGTGGCTCCCTCCAACAGTTTGGTGCCCAATGTTGCATTTAAAATGTTTTAAGAATTTAGAACTTTTCATGACAGCAAGACACATCTGCTCCTGGTAACACCAATCTACTTCAAGAGGAAAATGGCATTGAAGAGGATCCTTATGTAGTTGGTTAGCCACTTGGGCAAGTAAGTGCTCTTGTCTGGACTGCTTGATGAACTGGACATGCAGTACCCACAGTGAAATGACTACTGAACTTGCCTAAAGGTAAGACAATCCTTCAGGGTTCCTGCTACATGAAAGAGTCTGCAAGATGTTCTGCAGAACACAAAAAAGTGACTGACAAACTGCCAATAATACAGAAGAACTTTGGGTGACTGTCCAGGCAGCGAGATGTCTCTGTCATTTCTAGAGTTTTGGAAATTGCTTACAATACACTTCCTGTTTACTTAGGTAATATTATATCTTTCTGGAGTCTTTGATGGATTTGAAGAATTTATAGTATAGTTATAGTTTTCCTTAGTTATGATAAAAGATAAAGTAAATATAATATTGTAACTATAATTCTTGTTTGATACCTTTTTTTATATGTAATTTTTCTATGCTAAAGTTAAAACCTTCCTTTTTATTTAAACAGAAAAGGGGAGTTGATGTGGCATTCATCTCTGTGTGCTGTGAATACCATTGGTTAATAAAGAAACTGCCTTGGAACCAAAGCAGGGCAAAACTTAGTAAGACAGGTAAAGCTAGGTAGAATGCTGGGAGAAGGAAGGTGAAGTCAGAGAGAGGCCATGGAGCCTTCCAGAAACAGGTATGCTGAAACTTTGCCAGTAAGCCACTGTCATGTGGCAATACACAGATTAATGGAGATGGGTTAAATTAATATGTCAGAGATTCACCAATAAAAAGCTAGAGTTAGTTGGCCAAGCAGTGATTTAATTAATACAGTTTCTCTGTGATTATTTTGGGTCTAAGCTAGACCCCTCAAACAGGAAAAACTTGCAACATCAATATACTTGAAAGTTCTCTATTTGAGAGGACTCTTTAATGATTAAAAAAGCTTAATTACCCATTGCTATCCATTTTGAAGAAATAGTAATCAACTGTTCAGTTCTATTATCCATTTATTCTAGGCACATAGTGTCAGCAGGTAGGGATGGAAGAAAGAAGAGTCGAGATTTTATTAAATATTCATATAAGAATAATACTGTTAACCAACACAGATTCAGGGTGTAGAACTAATCTTATTGTACAGGACAACAGTAAATCTGTTAGATTTTGATCTTTGAAGAATCCATTAAACATCTTAAAGTGATATCCAGCTTACTGGATATTCTCCAATTCCTGTGGCCAGCTGATCAGAGGAGAAGAAAAGGTTACCATGCTCTGAGTTCCTTTATAAAATTCTTCCTCAAAGCAGCTGTCTTGAATAGGAGTTATGATATATTTCAAGTGCTACAAGAGATAATAAAAGTCCAACTCTCACCGCTTAAGCAGCAAAATCATCCTTATGTTCATATTCTGCTTGCATTTTATGATCATAGTCTTCAGGCTATGATCATATTCTCTTCCTACTTTGTGATCATCTTATTCAAAGTGCTTTGTTAATTAGGTTTGTCATTGTTAAGTTCCAGGTAGTTCTTGAACTTGCCAAAGTAAAAGGTTATGGCTCCTGTTGTCTGGGAAAAAGATGTACTGTAATAAAATAGTATTTTGTTTTCTTTCATTACTTTGGCTCTGGTGTTCAGACACATCTAATTTTCAACCTGTAAATTTATATTATTTGGTATTCTCAGGCCCTTGAGCTTAGAGTTTAAACTTAATTTTACACTCCATAAGTCTTCAGTTTTATAGAGCCCCCTGTTTGTCAGCATTCCCTGTTTTGATATGATCCTGAAATCCTATTTCTCTGTTGTTTCAACTTAAGATATTAAAATACTTCTCGGAAGTGATCACTTATCCTGTCTCCTAAATGTTTACAAACCAAATTATATTGGAAGAATTCAGACTCAAAACAGTTTCCAATTTTGAATCATGAAAAGCTTATAGTTTGAACTGAATGAATCACCCCCTCTCTCTCTCTCCACTTTTGTAATTTATACTTGGAGTTGAAGTTCCCATCATTCTTTTTTCTCAAAACTAAAACCTTAGATCATGTCACAGTACTTAATAATTTATATATCTCAGAAATTGTTACTGAGATACTATCAGAACTGAACTTACTAAACAGAGACAGGACTGAAAATCCCACAAACTATAGATTTTTCTTGGAAATGTAAAACAATTATAATTATAAATATAACCAGTAAACTTGGAAGATATATATAGGTTCAAATATAATATATTTGCATAACTCTTGTTTGAGCAAACGATTCAACATCATAAACAAGATGATTGTTAACTTGTGCATTTGTAGTTAACAGAATGTTGGGCTGAGTCTTTAGAGCTTGATCATCTTATATAGGACAGTAATAGTCTAATGCTTGTTCTTAGAAAGTCTTATTGTGTTTCTTCCGAGAAATCCAATACATTTGAATATTAAGTTAATATGACAGTCTATCTGTCTTTATTTTGAGAGCTTGTTATGTATCAATATTTAAGTACAAATAAGGCTGGATATATAGATTGTAATAAAAAACTTTTTAAGAAACAGGTTTAGATATAAGGCACAAGAGAAAGTTAGAAAATTAGAGTTTTGTTTCTAATATTTTATTATTTATAATTTTACCCATTATTAATACCAAATGGTTGACTATGATTCAAAAACTGCATAAGATACACCATAAAATTGTTAGCAATTATGTTAAATAATACTAAGTTGGAAACTGATTACCAAATTATCACTCAAAACATCCAAATGAATAATTTAAAATTTTCCATCATTTACAGAAATGTATAACTTAATCATACAGGAAAAAGAGAAGGTAACATCATCCCTGGAAATCTGAAAAAGAAGGTATTATTGAATGTATGACGAGTTTTTCTGTCTGAGAGTATGGATCTTGAGTAAGGAGAAATATTTGACTTAAAGAAACAACAATGGTGTTTGGTATAAACCTAAAGGTGGAGAGGACAGACAGTGGAATAAAACATAAAAGGATGAAATGAAATACTTTAAATACACGATTTAAATAAGGAGAGTGAGAAAGAGCAGCCTGGGAATGGAGATGAGTTTTAATTTTAAGAACATATAAAAAAACACTTGATACGGACATCAGATTTTGCACTATGGAGGAAGCTAATTAGCAGATATGTCACCACTATGTTAATTAATCAGAGCACTGACTTCCCAAAGACCAGTCATAGTAAAATATGTAAAATGTGACTCAATTTGACAACAACCAAAGGAATTCACAGGGAAGCACATGTTGAAGAACCAGGGAAGAGTACAGCCCGTCACGTTAGCGTGGAAAATGGCTCATCAGCATTCAGTGATATATACAATGTGTAAGAGTGAAACACCATTGAAGATGGAGAAAAACAGAACATTTGTTGATATCTGGGAAGTCATTTATTCCTCCTAAAGGTCAATTTTTAGAATTCAGTCTTCGATGATAAGGAGTTACAGGAAAATCTTTTAAAGTATGTGCCTACTGGCAGGGTAGAGTGTCCATTGAGCATTGTCCTTTCCAGGATCATATTTTGTCTTAGTTTCCATAAGTGGATGGTGCCAAAATTCTGAGTTTGGAGCAGTCTAATTCTGGGCACAATTCTATCTTTGCTCTTTGGCAATGTAACCATAGTCATAAGAGTCTCTCCCTCAGCTGAGAAGAAGTCAGCTGAATACACTTGAACACCTAAAACTGAACTAAGTTAACTGTTTCTTCACAGCTACCTTTCCTCTGATGTCTCACTATAGTGATGAAAAGATGATTGAATCAGTTACTAATAATATTTAGTTTTCAGAGTTGTGAAAGAATGAAACTACATAATGCTAAGGAAGAAAGGTAGGCAGAGACTCAAGCATGGTGGACAAATCACTGCGTCTGTTCCAAAACTGAAATGAGGTTAAAAGAAGTTTAGAGTACATAGAGAAATGGTTGTTCAAATATAAAAGAAATTAATGTTGAACAGATGCAGCTTATCTAGGGAAATTGACCTGAGTTTGTATGGACATTGAAGGGAAGGAAAGAAGTTTTAAGAGAAGCAGTTGAAGGTTTCAGGGAAGGAACAAAGCTGAAAACAGAATGTAGAGATAAATGCAGTTTTGTATTTAGCTTTAGGGGAGCAAGTGCAGTTCAGATAGTTCTGAATATTTGTGGTCACTCATTTAAGTTTTAGACCTAAGTATTCACAGCTGTGATATTCAAAATATTGTGTACTCACTATTATATTAAATTTAATTATCACTCATTAAATAGTTGATTATTTAGACAATAAAGATGAACACCTTAAAACTTATATGTTGTAGATATTTCCTTAAAAGGTAATTTAAATGGAAAAACATGTATGAGAAACAAAGCATAACCATATAAACAGAAAACAAAACCTTGTGGAAGAGTCTGCTGCCTAATTATCATAACAAAATATGTATTTTATATTATAAACATATTTCTGGATAGAGTTTTTTACATGTGAGATGCATATGTGTATATATTTACTTTTACTGCATATAACATTAACCTATAAAAAGATAATAATTGTTGATGATAGAGAAGATACCATAGCAAAATATAATTCAAAAGAAATGAAATTAAATAAATAGGGATAGCATCCATTAAATAAAAACAGGACTTATTTTTCCCAAGTTAACAAAAATCATAGCTTTTATTTAGAAAAGAGTGTCCTATGTAGGTGCTCTTAAGTACTAAAAAAGTTACTTTCTTTCAAGAGATGTATTTCCTTCCTATAAGATGGGAACATCTGTTTAAGGAAAATGACAAACATCTCAGTGTTTGGCCACACAAACTACTCTCATCACAGAACAGAATGTTTTCATTTTACCTCACACTAACACAATAAGTAAAGAATCCTGAAGGGTTATGTTTAGAAAAATTGATGTGTTTTTGAACTCACAGTACAAATGAGTCCATGTAGGTTTGCTATTCATAAAGTAGGCTCATTAGTGTGGTTTCAAACTTTTATCCATAATTACTGAATTTCAAGTAATCAGAAAGAAGACATAAATAGCTATTTAAAAGATGTTCGTCATGATTTGTATTTGCATCCTTTCATGGTGGTCTGTTGGCCAATCACATTGTTTTCTATACTATGAACTTCTTTTATTTATTTGTTGTCTCCTATTCTTATGACTTGAAAGTCACATAGGATTCAAAGAGAAAGTTCTTAAAAGATTCATAAGGAGAGATAAAGAACTAAAGACAAGTAAATACTTTGTCAATGAACTAGAGCTAAATTAGGTGTTGCTCTAGAGTGAATATTCAATAGAAATGCTTTTCTAGCATTACCTTTTCTTCTTTTTTTCTGTTGGAGGTTTATAAAATAAGTAACTAGCTTAACCTGTCAACTGGACATAGCCTACAGAAGTCAGAGAGGATTCTTCTGAGACTTTGCAGAGATCTGATTGGCAGGAAGACATATTTGTGTGGCTTATCTTGATTGATTATTGATATAAGGCAGAAAGTAGGCTCACCCTGCTCGTGGTAATAACATCCCTAGGTGGCATAAGAAAACTAGCTAAGTATGGCCTGGGAGAAAGTCAGCAAGCAGTGCATGTTCCTCTGCAGTTTCTATTTCAAGGAGAAAGATGTCTTCTTGAGTTTCTGTTTTGACTTCCTTCAAGAATGGAATGTAACCTGGATGCTTACTTTAACACTTTCCTCCCTACATTTATTTAGTTCAAATGTTTTTTGTTTATTTTCAGAAAAATAGAATGATTCTAGGGAAGATACCAATGCCATCCAATAGAGGAAGTGAAAATCTTAGGGAAAATGAAAGACAGGCATATTTTCATAAATAATCATTAGAAAGGAAAGACAAGAAGTGACTACATAGGTGGGTGAGAATACATGTTGAGCCCCTTGGCAGCTCACTCAAATACTCACCAATGCTAGGTGACTTCTACTGTGCTTTGAAAATGAAATATTCACCAAAGGTACCTGTGTTGAGAGATATAGTCTGGAATGTTGACATTTGGCAATCAATTACATCAAGATGGCTCTCAAGTAATCAATAGAGTGATCTATTGATACATTCACAGTGTAATAAAACATCAGGAAGTGGCGGGAACCAGCAATTTATCATTGCAGACTGTCTTTATGCACTGTATCTTCTTCCCAGCCTTTTCTTCTGACTTTCTCTCTGTTTCCTGCTGAATCAGGATGAGCACCCTGATGCAGTCTTATCCCAAGTATAATGTTGAAACTTACCTTGGAATCCAAGATGCAGGGACAAAAGAACATGAACTGAAACCTCTGAAACCATGAGCCAGAATTACTTTTTCCTCCTTCAACTTGTTTCTCCAAGATATTTATCTGGATGACAGAAAACCGACTCACATCCTCTCTCAAAAAGACCCTGCAGTCTTGTCATGTAGACGAGCCTTGGTCAGTAACTATGATCCTAAGGCTGGGAATTATAAGTACCCAGTATGCTGGCAAGGTAATAAGTCCTATAACTCCAGGAAATCACTTCAATAGGTCATGAGGTTAAAGTAGGCAGGGTTTCAGAAATGATGTTCTTGCGTTCATTTCATGTTTCAGACGGGCAGCTGCTTTCTAGGCAGCCGCTGAGTTTAGAAGACAGCAATAGAGAATGGCTGTTAACGTGACCATACGGTCTGGCTCTGCTGCCGCTTATTCATGCAACTGTTTTATCAATAAGGCTCACAACTGTGATCCCCGTTGCATGTGTGATCATAAGAAGACTCCGGGAAAATTGGATGGAACGGAAAAAAGGTTTTTCTCTTACATTCAATTTGCTGTGGTTATAGAGACCCAATCACTGTATCTTTCATGATGTGTTAAAAGGAATTGCGGTACAAGGGCTATTGTGGCAGATGTCATACAGTATTCATAAGGCACCGTATGGGGAGATTCAGAGACCTAGAAGTCCCACCACTCTCCTTGATCTCCTATGTCTCATCCCATCCATGTCAAGAGTTCTTGTTCTTGGGTCTCTTCCTCATGGGAAAACACAAAAGGCAATGCATAACCTGTTATTCACATAATAAGTTTTATTCTCGGTTTTTGTCTGTGAAAATGAATAGCTATCTTTGGAGCCAATTTTCGAAGTCATAGGTTCTGGGCCTTGTTGTTACTTACTATCTGAAGTTAGGTAAGTCATTTAACCTCTCTGAGCTCCAGTTATCACATCTATGGAATTGAAATTATAATAGATCTCTTGCAGGGTGTTATGGGTCAAGCGCAGTACTGCAAGTGAGCAGGTTTTGCACTCTGCAAAGTAAAATGTATTAGGGACCACAGCTGCCCTTATATGGTGCACCAGGCATGTAAAAGAGAATATTTTTTGAGACAGGGTATCTCTGTAGCCTTGGAGTCTGTCCTGGAACTCGCTTTGAAAACCAGGCTGGCCTCGAACTCCCAGAGATTTGCCTGCCTCTGCCTCCTGAGAGCTGGGATTAAAGGCGTGTGTTACCACCACTTGGACAGAAATTATTTTTTATTGCTTCCTTTAAGTCAGGACAAACAGAGTTTTCCATGAAAGACATTGTTTGTACTAGGGTTTCCAGAAGGATAGGCAACAATTACACAATTCCTTCAGGATTTAACTGGCTCTATTTTATTCTTTAAAGAATAAACACAGTACACACAGACACATACACACAATCACATGCATGCATGTGTATATACATGGAGAACAATATTTTCACTTCATAATGTCCAATGGGATTAATTCATTTTGAATAGGGGAATATTAAAATCAAAAACTTCCAGTTTCCATCTCATGCTTTGTCTAGTCGAAGTGTAAAACCAAAACTTGAGGTCAGTGTTAGGCATCTTACATGAATCTTTAGAATTTTTATCTTTTCCATAAGGAAAAAATAATAATTGAATATTTATGGATGCTATGCTTACATCTCCAAAATGGTCATCCTTATTTTAAGGACAAACTTTGACCAAAGAGATCCTCTTTCTTTTCAGTGAAGGATTCTGCTACATCCAGTTCTGTTACTGGAAGGTTGAATCATATAATGAATCCATGATTAAAGAGAAAGGGTGAAAGAGAGGAAGTGGAAAACAGGAGAGGATGAAAGAGAGATGAAGCAATCAAGGGAGAATCTATACGTAACCTATACTGTAAAGCGAACCCCAGTTCTCTACAGGCTGGGAATATTAAGCCCGGAAGGGAAAGGAGAAGATAGGCAGAGGAGCTTGAATGTAGTCATTTGTGATAAAGATTTGGAACAGTCACTGAGTATAAGAAGTTGAAAGTGGGAACTAAGTTGCTGTCATGAAGGCGTCATATTTAAGAGCTAAGAATCACCTATAGAGAGTATATTAGATGCATAAGCATATGGCTTGTATATATTTTAAACTTTGATTGTATTTGTGCAAATGCAAAGGCGTTATGTTGTGCAGTTCAGTTGCCATTTTAAATGTCCCAGGGAAAACTACCCAGGGATATCAGCAGAAAAACCTTACAATAGAGAATGCTGCTTAACTTTCCAAGTTGTTTATAATTAGTCAAATTTAGTGACTAGTCACCATGCCTAAATTTCCTAGAAGTTTACTTCCTTAGAATCTCTGACAACTTACTAAAGTGGTCTCAAATTATAAACTAATAAAATAAATGCTTTACCAAAACTAACAGTGAATAAAATTATACTCTATTTTCTCTTTAAAATGTGTCCCATTATATATCTGTAGAAAATTTGCTTTGTATACATTCATTAGACAAGATTAATTGTTCTTTCTGCAAAATCTAGCATCTTGATATATTGCATTAAATGTTGGATTTATTAGGCTATTAATGCAAATGCTTTTAAATTTCTTCTTAATATGTACAAAATACTATCCATCTAATTCTTTGAAATCGTTTCATTAACTATTAATGGTCTCTTATTGAGTAGAGACTAGGCCTAAATCCAAAGACAATAGCATCGATGAAACAAATTTCAATCAAAAAGTACTATATAATAATAAAGAAGTTGTTTCTCTTTATTTTCTAACTAATTTGAAAGTGCAGTCATGCTGTAATTGAATCAACAAAATTATTTTTAATTTCTAAAACCGATCATCTGGTACAAAATTTATTCAATTTATTTTTGCCACCAAATGAAAGTAGCAATTTAACTTAATTAAAATACATGAAAATTTGTTTATCCACTACTAGAGACCAGAGGCAAACATGAAAAATAATAACTACGCCATTTGAAAACTATATTTTTGCTAATGAAGAATTGATACCACAATACTTGTACTGCTTGGACAATATTTGGGAAGATTATAAGGAGGCGAGAATAAACTGGTAATTATTTCTTAAACATTGTATACTTCACATTTATTTTCAGAAAACAATGACTATCCTTTAGACTAAATATTCAATATCCTGAAAACAAGGAACAGATTAACAGCTAGAAGAAAACTGCATTTAATGTTAGAACCCTTTCTGAGCTGTCTCCCACTATAAAGAAAGTAAATTATAGAAAAATTTGTGTGATAAAATAAGAATATTGACCTTCTAACGACTTTGAGGAAGAATTCTAGAAGACAAACTTCACCTTGACTATGATTTAAGCTTTCTTTTGGAACTGTGCCTTCATTTTACTGGCATATAAAAGCTCACATCATCATTTCTAAATAGAGTTTCCACTGTAATGGGTTATTAATATTGCCAGTGCTGTTGACTGAGAATCTGAATGGGCGTGAGTGCACTGTAAATTTAACACTAAGTATTAACTGACTGTCACCGAAAGCTGTTGCATATGAAGGAAGTCCTCCTCCATGTTCTGAGACACTACTGACTTTATTGGCATCTTCTCTTTGGTCTTTCCCACCTAAAGGCTTTTAAATTTATATGATAAAAAGGAAATGAACTGACCATTGCAACAAATATGGGCTCAAATTAATGATGTGGGAGGTACAGATTGTATTAAGAACAAAACACTATAAATTCCACTTTAGTGTGTTATACATTTTATAAATATATAACAATTTTATAAAAAAGACAATTTTATAAACTATAAAAATTCAAGTTCTGAATATGAAATTATGTAAAATTCAAGATGTGAGCATGAAATTAATACCAAGATCATATTCTAGATTGTCTCTGGCATTGGCGAGGTGGGATTTTACCCTCTAAGTACATTGTTAGTTTCTCCAAGGCTATGTAGAAATTTGAAGGATTTTCTACTCTGTGATCAAAGCCTGCATTGTTCAACAAGTAAAGCTCATACATGTATTGTTCAGCCATTAATAAAATAATTGCTTAATGGCTATTGCATGAAATATAATAACAACCCAGTGGTGGGTTTTGTACCAGCAGCAATCTTTAATTGGGATATTGTAGACAGAATGTTTGGGGAGGAATAAGGTTAGTCCTTCTGCCTGATGTGTTCTCTGCTCTCTTAGGTATTTGGGGCGTAACTGTTTCTTCTCTGTTGGATTTCTTCCTCACTCTTATCCCTTTGCTTTAAGGTTCCTTTCTTCCAAGAAGTGATTATAGCATACTCTCCTTACTTCCTATCTTGTTCCTACTGCCATCAGATTCAAGATACTTAATATCCATCACTTGATTTCATACTCTAATGAAGGTTGTCCATACATGAACATTGTGAGTAATTACGTTCCCAGTAAAGAGTCTTTGGAAACATAGGGATTTAACAGAGTGTTGGGAAGCGTTACATGAAGAAAGGCCCAAGGTTGAATGTATCCCACACTCTTGCCCTCCACTGGATGGGTGGATAAGTAAAATCTATGGCTCTTGTGTTTCTTGGCTCTCTAAATTCTCCACTTCCCAAAGTAATTTTCTGAGCTCTTCTCAAATATTTCTGATAATTACTTACATTTATTGCCAGCCTTGGCCTTTCTCCTTCATCCTGAGATAATTGTTCACATGTGTTTTGGCCATTTCAAGACCTCTCTCCAGGTGAAACTTTTTCTGCTGTTTCTGTTTCCACTTCGGTAATGTTACTGGCCTATTGTGCATCCCACACATCAGTGCTGCTGTTTGCCTCCCTTTGATATTTTGGGTCTAACTCTCACTTATCCCTTGTTTCATATTCTTTATCATGACCCTAAGTCAGCCGCTTAGGGTGTGAGTACCAAAGGAGATGAAGTAGAAAAACAAATTTTGTCCAATAGTAACTTTAAAATAGTTCACAGTGCTTTTCATCACTACCTCATTGTTACTGAGAGACTATCACACCAGACACACCAAACATACAAAACTGTGTCCTAGAATATTGCTTTTCTATCAAATTTATCTTTGTATTTATATCCTGAAGATATTCAGGACACTGACTGACGAAAACTTGAATATCAAAATTCTTCTTTTATCTAGTTTAACTCTCTGGTGTTAGTATTTGAGATCCTGGCGTAAGACAGAAATTTGTTCTCATGATGATAACTTCTTCATGCATTAAAAAAGGTCTGCATCTAACACCAAATATGACATTTTTGTCATGATCCTGTTTATGAAATTCTGTTCATATTGTTTTCCTTTCTTTCCACTCCCCAAAGAATGTTTTCAAAGTTTAATACTAGCCTGATAAAATTTCACAATTTGTCTTTAGCAACAAAAATTACTGTTGATCTATGCCATCGTTTCTTCGATCCCTGGGTGTGATTTAAATATCACATTGGTTTTAACCAAACTCAGCCAGATAAAGATCTTTAAAAATTATGGTATATACTTTTGGTGTCCTTGAACAATTGACTCTCTAAAAGTATTTATCATTGCTAATTAATGCATTGTTTTCAATTATAAATTCCCTACTCTATATGAGATAAAATAGATTATAAAGACATTTACATAATTTGCCTACAACTGTAAAATGCTTGCTTAGTTTGTTGAGTCTTAAATTTTGTTCTATTAATAAGTAATATAAATATTTCATAATAAGAATTATTTTAGTTAACATGATAAACATTTTATTTTGTCATTCTATTTCTTATGTTATAATTAACAATTCTAGTTTCTATGAAAAAGAAAAAATATTTCAAACACAAAAATATCAGAAATTAACAACCCCTTTGTGATATCTGATTTACATAGATTAACTATGTAACTCACCAAACTGCATGACACCTGGGCCTAGGAAGCCTGGGTAGATGAGCTTTTCTGTGATTCTTGGGCACTATCATAAAAGCCTGTCCCTAACTGGGCATTACCATAAAAGCCTGTCCCTAACTGGGCACTGTCATAAAAGCCTGTCCCTAACTGGGCACTGTCATAAAAGCCTGACCCTAACTGGGCACTGTCATAAAAGCCTGTCCCTAACTGGGCAGGAAAATAGTTGAACAGGACAAATTTATTCTGACAATGAATGCACTGTTTTAAAGCCCATGTACCAATGATGGTGGCCCACTATTATCCTCAGAGAATATGATGGATAAAATACTAGGTTTTACTATTTAGATTTATGATTTAAAATACATGTTCTTAGAAAAGCACTATGACTTCTTAGATGTGCATTCTAGACATTGCAATGCTGTATAGATATCATGACTCATTTCTTTATCATTCTCACATAAAATTAATAGTAACTATGAAAGAATTTTACATTTAATGAACATTATTAAACCTATGCAAGTGTGTACAACACTGACTGCCCTAATAATTTTATAGTATCTTATTTAAGCTCCATAAGAACCCTACAAATGAACTGATATTAACTCTCCAAAATGACATCAGAGAATTTTCTACTGCATTTTTCTAAATTATATCATTTTCCAGTAAAATATTTCAACACTATTTATATTTGTAAGATAGTTTCATACCAGAAATTATTGTAGAAATTGACACACTGAAAACAAACCAAAAGAAAACAGTTCTGCTTTCTGAAAGAAGGTGGGCAAATGATTCATTTGAATAATGCAGTCTTGACAGAATGCAATCTTCCTGGTCTTTGGCACCCAAAGTTCTGTAATGCTGGGGCATCCATCTTCAGCCTACCAGACCATAGTATCTGGTTGATTTTTCCATGAAGTAGAAAATTTAAAGATCTGTTTTGTCTCGTCATGGCAAATTTCATCAGTTGCTTTCTTCTGTGTCCTACAGAATGTCCAACAGTTTCTTCTGTGAAGTAGGAACACTGAAGGACCATCCAATCTTTTGGAAAGTTCAGCAGTCACTTTTCTGTGGGTCCTGCATGTCCAGTTCATACAGCATACCATCAATAAGTCCAGGCAAGAGCAGTTTCTTGCCAAATGGCTAGCCTTATCACATTGAAGGCAAAATTCATAACAAGTTTCTTCAATGCCCATTGACCTCTCTGAAGTAATTGGTGCTGTCAGAAGTAGACATGCTTCACTGTTGAAGAAAGTCTAAGTTCATAAAACATTTTAAATGCCATATTCTGTAGGACTTTGAAAGGTTTGAAGAATATATATCCATCTGAAATATACCTTTGTACATCTAGAAAACCTAACATGACTACAAGTTTTACTATTATAGATGAGTATTTATTAACCCAAAAATTTTAATATCCATTACATTTTTAAATGAGTTGCATAATCATAATACCTTAAATAAGATTAGAAATATATGTACTCAGTGTAGCAAATTGACCTTAAATTTGTATCAATATACGAAGATCCGTATCAATGCAAAATATTCATCTCTAAATCACCTTAATACTTCTCTCATTTGGTAAGTTGTTCATGTATAAAAGCATACAAAGAAATTTTGGTACAGTATGGGAAAGAGAAAATAAGCTATCTTAAAAGTATTGTGATTCTGTAATTTAGAATTATATATATCTCATATATTCTTATGATAATCTGACTTGAACAATTTTTTAATTGTATGAGGCATTAAGCTCATTAAGTTATTTCAGAGTGATCATTGCTAAAATTCTGTTTCTCAGAATTTTAGATTAATCAGTGTATTAATAATTTATTAATTTAGATTAACTAATAAATAACTAAGAAGTGGTATGGGCCATTTATAAGCTATACCTTTTTCACATTTTGAAAATAATAAAGATAATCCCTGAGACTCTCAAAATTCTGTATCTGAAGGTTAGAAAATATTATATATTATTGTTTAAGATATAAAAGTTATCCCTACTTCATGCACTGGTTATTGGGAACCTATTCTATTTGGATGGATACATTGATCAGCTTAAATAAGGTAGGGAGGGCCTTGGACCTTCACCAAAGCAATGTTCTTTACTTTCTCTGAGGACTGGATGTGGGTGGGGTGAGAGGATGGGAGGGCGTGGGAACTTGGATTGGTATATATAATGAAAAAAAAGGTTGTTTTCTTTTTATAAAAAAAATTAAAAAGGAAAAAAGATATAAAAGCACACACAAGTGCATGACTACTGAACTGAGGAATTGGCAAGCTATAAAGATGAAAGGATATCTATAACTAATTACCTCAATAAATAGCAAATATACTGTCAATTGTTTGGCCATATTTAAATTCTAACTTGCCCCATGTACTAGCAGCTGCCACATATACAACATAGAGCCCACCTTTACCATAAAATTATGAGTCTGTATTAGATAGTCATGTTGTAGAGGTATTTGCTCAAAGTAATAAAATATATGAATAACTGCAATGTCCAATATTTTAATATCTTGAACTTGAAATTGTTCTCACAAGTTCATGTTTTAATACCTGTTGCTGCTGCACATAGTTTGGGTAAACTTTGGGATTTATTTTCTAGCTATATAGACAGGACACAAAAGGCAGACCATTGAAGGATACATATGATCTTGCTGCTCTTTTGACTCCATAATTTGCCAAGATATAAATAGCTTCTCTCACACAGTCCTTCTGCCACAAAATCAGCAACTTCACACTTTACTCACTATGATCGGTTGCAGCTCTCTGAAACCATGATCCAAACTTGTGTGGGGGCTTGATCCATTCAACCAAAGGCTTTTGAAGTGATTTGCTGTGGGTGTAGTTTTTTATGGAGATGTGATCAGATAAAATGGAGGAATAATTTTCCTTAGCTATGCTAAAAGATAAATTAGATATAAAGATTTAGACTCAGAAAGACAGGAAAGTTGATAGAGGATTTTCTTTAATTTTACAAAATACAATTATACTAAGTATTATAACTGTAATTCTTTTTTTTCTATTTTTTAAGATTTATTTATTTATTATGTACACAGTGTTCAGCCTCCATGTATGCCTGCAGGCCAGAAGAGGGCACCAGATCTCATTACAGATGGTTGTGAGCCACCATGTGGGTTGCTGGGAATTGAACTCAGGACCTCTGGAAGAGCAGTCAGTGCTCTAAACCTCTGAGCCATCTCTCCAGCCCATAACTGTAATTCTTGCTTAATACCTTTTTCGTTATACATAGTTTTACAATGTTAAACTTAAAATCCTTCTTTTTTAAATGAGACAGAAAAGGGGAAGTGATGTGGGATGTCCTTCTGTGTGCTGTAAATATGTGTTACTTTTGCTGGTTGATGAATAAAGCTGCTTTGGCTGATGGCAAGGCAAAACATTGCCTGGTAAGAAATCCAAGCAGAGATATGGATGAAGAAGGGTGTGGTTAAGAGAGATGCCAGCAGGCCGCTAGAGAAGCAAGATGTGAGGCAACAAGTCATTATCCACATGATAAAATATAAACTAATAGAAATGGGTTGATTTAAATGTAAGAGCTAGCCAGTAATAAGCCTGAGCCAATGACCAAACAATTATAAATAATATTAAGCCTCTAAATGAGGTGACTGTGGTGGCCAGCAGAGAGGAGAGAAACTGATCCATGGAACCAGAAGGGATATAGAAGAGCATCCAGCTACACAAAGTGAGTTCTTCCTCTCTTAATTTGTGTCTGTAACACTAAAGTAATTGTTTTAATACTCTATAATCATATCATCTCTAATACAATATTGGTGCATGTGTTGTGTGAAATATGATAAGCTTTTCCTTATGTTCTCATTATGTGCTAATCATTTAATCCTTTAAACATATTTTCATTTTATTTATATTTTTGGAAGAGTCTTTCTCTCTCCTGTGTGTGTGTGTGTGTGCATGTGTGTGTGTGTGTGTGCATGAAATGTAGTTACCTATGGAGGACCAAACAGGTCATCAGATCCCATGGAGATCAAATTGCAGGCAGTTTGGGGTGCTGGAAGTGAGTGATTAGAATTAAGCTAGGAATCCTTTATTAAGATCAAGCACCCATACCTTCTGAGCCATCTCTCATGGTCCATAAATATTATTTAAAAGCTGTATTTATTTCAGTATTAATGAAGATTCCTACCCCCTTCTTTTTAATTTCATATATATACATATATATGAAATTAAATTTGGTGCCATGGAATACCTAAATGTTCTTTAACTTCATATAAGTTTGAAATCCAATTACCCAGCTTTATATTTAGTTTTTCTTTTTATTCATTCTTCTCTCATGCAATACATCCTAATCACAGCCTACCGTCCTCTACTACTCCTAGTCCTCCCCCCACCGTCTCTCTCCCCCAGATCCACTGCCCCTCCTTTTCACATTCGAATAAGAACAGACTTCCCAAGGGTATCAACTGAACACAGCATAAGAAAATGCAATAAAACTAAGTCTATTAAGGCTAGACAAGGCAACCCAGTAGAAGGAAAAGAGTTCCAAGAGTAGGTAAAACAGTCTAAGAAACTTCCATTGTTAGGAGTCCAAAAAAAAAAACTTCAAGCTAAACAATCAGAGCATGTATGCAGAGGGCCTAACATAGATCCATACAGGTTCCATAGTTGCTGCTTCAGTTTCTGTGAGCCTGTAAGTGCCTGGCTTAGTTGACTCTGTGGGCTTTGGTATCGTGGTATCCTTGATATCTCTAGGTTCTACAGTCCTTCCTCCTATTTTCCATGGGGTTCCCTGAGCTCCACCTAATGTTTCATTGTTTAGTCATTGTTTGGCCACTTGCATGAGCTCTGACCCACCATTGCCTCAGCACATTTTGAAAGCAGGACAGCTGTGGGTTGAAGGTTTTGTGGTTGGGTTGCTGTACCATTACTATGAGTCTTCGTTAGGGTCACCCTCATTGGTTACCAGAAGTTTTGATGACATTAGGTTTCCATATCTCCCTCTGAATGCCTGCCTATTCCAGCAGTCTCTCCCCATACTATCACCCTCCACCACCTGGTCTTACAATCCACCACTTGATCCCTCCTCTTCCCACTCACAACTGTCCCTAGTCTGCCCACTAAGAATTAGTAATTTTCTAACACAACACTTGCAAAGAATTGAATGCATCTTGTCTAAATTTGTGAGCTAACCTTAGTTGGAAAAGGACTGGACATATATCACAGAAAATATGAGTTATAAAGTTCATTATTTAATGAGTATTGAAGCACACTAAATTTAAACAACTCAATATTAGAAATGTGCACACATTCCCTACTACAGGCTGAGAATTTGTCAATAGGATTTTACTAAAAAATTATGGTACATAGACACTTAGGAAATTTGACCAATATGTAAAGTCCACTTAACTCTACTGTTAAAAAAAATCTGGAGAAGTAGCATTAAGATCAATCTAATTTTAGAGCAAAGATAGACACTTTAAAATCAAGGACATGGTCACCATATGTTCTCCCATACTTTGATTTATATTTGTGTGTTTAAGTTGTGAGAGTTTTAATCCAATTATTGATTATAATTTAATTGTCTTTATAAATTGAAAATACATCTACATACCCAGATATAGAAATAGTATTATACATAATAAAATAATGTTTAATAGAATTAGTGTTGCTTTTTGTAATTACACTTATTTCATGCTTGGTAGAAGGGGTGGTTGTGTACCTGACACAGACTTCCTGTGTAGATCAGAGGACAATCTACACAAGTCATTTTTATTCTCCCAATGATTAAACTCAGTTAAGGAAGCTTTGTGGTAAGTGAATTCTCTCCTGAACCATCTTGCTAGTGCAAGGAATTAGTATCATTTTGAAGATAATATATGATTATTTTCATGGCAAAAGATGACACTTAACTGTCAGACTCTCACTATTTTCTTCCAGAGAGTCACAAAAGACCACAAAACTGTTCCATAGCCCTCTAATTCAGTGACCCCTACAAACCAATCTGGGCAACAGAGGGTTTCTCGAGAGATTTGTGTCTTATTCAAGCTAAGTAAATGCTTGTTGAGCAACAGAAACGGATTAGTTTGTGGAGACACAAGTGAGTGAAATTCTCTGGAAATTCTCAGATGAATTTTTCGAGAACATGTTAATGTGAGTGGTGAAGACTGCCTCATAACTATAAAAAATTGGCTCTTCTTGGAGGTGTGGTTGAAGGAGAGCATTCTAAATGTATCCTCTTGGGCATGACAAGATTGAGTTTGTTTCCCAGGTAACAGATGGTTACTAAGAATCCAGTGGTTGTAAACCATCTTGAATGTCATTCTGCTCAAGAAGTGACAACAGGCATGAGGAATTCAGGCAGCAGGTTCTGTAGTGCCTGAATTTTAGAACACAAAAGCTGAAAAGACCAGGGAGCCATGAGCTGTCAACATTCCTTGAAGGTTTTTAACAGCACCCTACAACTGTAGTACAAGAAATATAAAACCTAAAACCCAATCATTTCCCCTTTACTATATGCATCCATTCATGATTTGTGGTCTTATCTTTAAAAGAAACAGAATTGCTCGACAGTGTTGGTGCACATCTTTAATCCCAGCACTCGGGAGGCAGAGGCAGGTGGATCTCTGTGAGTTCGAGGCCAACCTGGTCTACAAAAGCTAGTTCTAGGACAGGCACCGAAAACTACAGAGAAACCCTGTCTCGAAAATGAAAAAGAAAAAGAAAAATAGAAACAGAAATATTTAAAATAGAAGAAAAATGACTTATTTTCTTATTCATACCAAGTATCTGAGTCAAACTAGACACCAGGTACCAGTAGGAGGTTTCTAGACAAGGATAGTTTTAGTTCTTGGACGATGCTAAGGTGGAAATAGTTTCTCTGTGGTGTCAGATCACAAGAAAAGGGGCCACCTGAGCTTCTTAAGAGGTGGGCTCTGCAAAGGAAGGTGCTTCTTCTTAGTGTTAGATCTGAGCATACAGACCTTTCAACACATTTGCTACATGTATAAACAAAATTATTTTCTAAGATGGTTGTCTCAAAAACTGACTGTCATTGGTCCAAACGGGAAGTGCATGAGAGAAAATAGATGGCTATGAGTAGTTCAGCATTGTTACAGATGGGAAAGAGGTCCAGGGAAAGCAGGAAGGCTGGTAGCATGTGCATGGTCCCAGGCTCTGAAAGCCCAACAACTTCTGTCCACTTTCTCCAAATTCAAAGTCATTTGCTTTAATAGAAAAGAATGACAAGGATGTTGCAGAGGTCTGTGTTCCTGCTACCATCTCAACATAGTAACTTTACACAGCTTTACTTAGAAAAAGGCACATTTCCCTATTGTGATATTTATTCTTATATTCCCCAAACTATTATTATTCATTAGTCCTATCCCTTAGAATATTGCTTAAACAGACTCTTTTTTTTAAGTCTCTAATGATCTGTGAATTTTAAAAATTATTCATGGTGCTGATTGTATTTGTCATTGAATATTTTTTAGTAATTATCAAGCAGAATTTTATTTTAGAATGAATCATCATTTTTTGGTTCAAATACATAATCAATTTTCATAAATAGAAATTCATCAATACATTTTTTCTGTATAAAGGCACATAAATCTTCTAAATAAAATATACTTGCTCAGATTGAGTAATAACGCATATGCTAATTAGTTTCTCCTATGGAGATGTGACAGATGTGCTGTCCAATAGCTGCAAATTTTCGTTGTGTATATGTATTAACTTCTACCCATAGACAGAACAAGTTAATACAGTCTTTGTTGTGGAGAGCATTATTTTCAAACTTTTATGAACAAATCTATTGAATAAACCACAAAACACTGTAGTGAGAAGATGAGTATGTCTGAGTCATTACATCTGTTTTCTTCCAGTTCAGAATAAGAAGTTCTGCTTCATGGATCTTCATATTGAAGCCAACATCTGTGCTTCCTACAATTTACCTCTTGAGCTGTGGACTCATTGCAATGACATTCTTCATCCTCCAACTCACAGAATGTAGACTGTGGGATACCCTTAACCTTATGATCCTGTAAGCTAACTTCATACTTTAGTTCTGATTACATAGGTATACATTATTCATGGTTCTCCTGATAAATGTTTTGCCATGAAGAGGCATTATCTACTTATAATATAACACCCTACTGAAATATCCATAGTTTTAATACATCGGTTTTTATTCTTGGGAGGCTTTAGTAGTCAAAAACAGTACACCAAAAATTTACATTTCACAGCTAGTCTTTGTTAGGAGTTTGCCATATTACCTATGTGGATGTAATTTAACACATATGCCTAATAATTAATCCATATTTAAAGTGTGCATTTCTTCTACTAATGTCCTTAGTAATAGGCATGTTTAGTCAAGACCCAATCAAAATAGCTCATTTGCCCACTTGGCTAAATAATTTACATTTCCATTCAAATTTGTGGTGAAGTTCTACTATACCAATTTACCTAACCAATTTCATTAATTTCCAATGCCCAATCTATGGAGCATATTGTGTGTATGTGTGTGTTATATTATATATGTTGTCCCCATATATAGAATTCATTCATTAAATTATCGTACTTTTGAAATTCCTAAATACTACAACTGTGTGATAGATACTGACCTTGCTGTTGTCTGGTATTGAATTGTACGTTGCCAGGAGATGAATGAGCACTGCTCATTTCCACATTAACATCTCCCAATTAGAAAACAATGTCTTGAAGACTAGTAGCTTTGAAATTACATTATGAAATATTTTTTGATTGCTAAAAATGCATTGATATTGATTATGAAAATATGTTGTGAAATATTTTATGTTTTGCTAGCTGAAATTAAAAGACAAATGAGCAAGACTAATCCACCGTCTAACATAGAACATAGGAGCATTTTTCAAGCTGTTTAGCCAATGGGTTTGATTTACATTTTTCAGAAGCCATGATATTAATTAAAAGGTAGTGAAATCATTAAAAAATAAAGGTTAAGAATGTTGATAAAATGTAGTATTTAACTAATTCAAGTTATGAAAAATAAGACACTGCATTCAACTCCAGTGGAAAACAAAACAGAACATAATGAATCAAATGAAACTACAGCAATTCCAAAACCTTTAACAACGAACTCTTTGGGACAAATAATCTGAAATTAAATCAATGGATTTTGCCCATTATTCATGCCTCCTCTATGGTGTGTCACCAATTATCTATAGTTTTTTTACACTGACATAAGATACTGCTTTATTTTTACTTCAAAACATGCATGTAAAAGGAAAAGTCCTTAAGAAATTAATGTTTACACAGGAAATCACTTCCCTTGCTTCTGTTGGTAAAGTGCTTCATATCTATGCATGAGGCAGCTGGTGCATTAGAGAAAAATACTAGTTTGGTTGTGATTTTCAGTTGATAGTAGTCAAAGTCTGGTGTATGATGCTTTACGCTTTTGCTCTTTTGGATTTTTGTCTTTTGAGGGACCTGCCACCCAGCTCCCAAATAAATCACATGGATGCTTATTCTTTGTTGTAAATGTCCAGCCTCAGCTAGGCTTGTTTTTTGCTAGCTTTTCTTAACTTGAACTATCCCACCTATCTTTGTCCTTGGGATTTTAATCTTTCTCTATTTCTGTATACCTTTTCTTTCCTTCTTACTCCGTGTCTGGCTGTGTAGCTGCATGTCTGTGTGACTGGCCTCTGGAGTTCTCCTCCTTCTTCTCTCATTCCTTGTTCCCTTTTCCTTCATATTTCTCCTCATATTTATCCTATCTGCCTGCCAGCCCTGCCTATTTTTATCTCCTGACTTGCTATTGGCTCCTCAGCTCTTTATTAGACCATCAGGTATTTTAGATAGGCACAGCAGCACAGTTTCACAGAGCTAAACAAATGTTACATAAACAAAAGTAACACACTTTAAAATAATATTCCCAACAGAAGTCAGTATATTGAGATGTTTAGGACCTGCCCTTTTTAAGAATCAAGGAATTTTGCATTTTTCTTTCACTTAATTTGTGATGTTTGAATAAAGAATATTTTTTATATTCTGTTCCTCATCACATAATGTTAAGCAAATGATTCTGAAGAGTAAGGGTGGTCATATACAGAAGAAGGAGGCCTAGACCATTGGGTTGCATCAAAACGGTACTTTCATACTCAGCTTATGGGGTGAGGTTGCCACACTTGTTTATTTGTTTACTTTTGAATCTAAAATAATATGGTGGAAACTGTGAGTCATAACCAAACCATTTCTGTGAAACATAGAGAGAAAAACACATTGCTATTTAGCAAATACATAAATTCAGGAGAAAAATACACAGTCTTCAAACATTATTAGGAAGATTAGATACTTCTATTCACTCAGTAACAGATGTTTACTAGTAGAAGCCTACTAGAGATCTACCAATGTTTTCTAAATGTGAGATATATCGGAAAAGAGACAAAATGTTTAAATTATAACCAAGGGTGATGATAAAGTGTAAACATGAGAAGAACAGCAAGTTTTCCACAGAATGGAAGATGGTGGTAAACTTTATAGGGGTTGTAAGAAAAGAACAGAAAATATGGACTTACAGAAGTAAAAAAAATTCTGTTTTAAATTATTTATAATTATGAACTCAGATGTGGTGTAGGAGGTTCTTCTGCATTTGTGTTGCTTTCATTGGTTAAATAAAGAGACTGCCTTGTCCTTTTGATAGGGCAGGACTTAGATAGATGGGGAAAAGAGAACAGAACACTGGGAAGAAGGTAGTGTGGTAGATGCTATGGCTCTCCTGCCCGAGATGGACGCTGATTAGACTCATGCTGGTAAGCCACAGTCAAGTGGCGATACACATTAATGGAGATGGGTTGAACTAATATGTGAGAGTTAGACAATAAGGGGCTGGAGATAATGGGCCAGGCAGTAATTTAATTAATACAATTTCCGTGTGGTTATTTCGGGGCATAAGCTAGCCGTGCGGCCAGGAGCCGGGCGGCCGGGACTGTGGCCAGCCCATTCCTCTCGTACAACAGATGAACTGGTCTCATAGGGAAGATGTTGAATGAAGCTTTATTGGAATTGAATGGAAAGTAAAGCAGCCCTTGGCTCTGTTCTGGACTCAAGTAAGCAATATCCAAGAATCTATATAGATAAAAGAATGAGTGCAGGGTAGGTGTGGTCAAACAGGCATGAAGCACAAGATCCGGGTGAACTCTACAGACCATTGAAAGGAATTTGGAGCGACATACAGTCTTTGTCAACACTGAGATTTAAAGCACTGAAGTGAAACAAGATACTTTAAAAGACGCCCATGCAGTTCGGATGAGGCTGTGCATGGAAGGGCAGAGATTGGTCCTGCTGGTCATTGAGAAGATAGGTCCTGGGCTAACTTGTAAGAAAACTAACTTCATGTTGATTCTGAGTGGAATACATGCATATAAAAAGTCAGCCAGTCCTACAGTTCAGATCATCTAACTAATCAGTTTATAATTATCTTTTCATTTAAAATACATAAAATCACATTCTATTTATATTTTGCTTTTGTTTTATTTTTCTCCATTGGAGTAAATATTGACACATACTGTAGTCAATGATCTCCATTCTTATTGTTCTTCAGAACTTGTTATGGTGAATGTTTTTTAAATAGTGATTTCAGATTGGATTTTACATTGTAAGTTGTTCACAAAAGAGTTAGCCTTTCTTTCTTCTTCCTTTTCAATAGCCTTTCATCTTTGTTAAGGTAGTCATGGTTACTGTAAGACCACTAACCCTCTGGTTTTAGTGCTCTCTCAGAACGTGCCCTACCACAGTTGGTAGGTTCCTGTTGTAAATGTTACAGCACATATCCCAGAGGACACAGCTAGGTCTCCCATTCCCTTCCAGCTGTAATGTACACTTGTGTTATTCCATGCTATCTACAGGGCTCATATTCCTTGACACACAGACTAGAACAGGTTAGTCATGTAGTGTGGAACTTTTTGCTATGTTGTGAACCTACATAAGCCAGACAATTCCATCTACTCAAGGGGTAAGAAAGCTCCGCTCCATGGCAACTATCATGGCACGCATGCCCATTCTATCTCCTCTTCTTCCACTTTAAGTTATTTCTCTTAGTTGATCTTCCCATGCTGTGGATGGTGTGGCTCTCTCTCTTCATGAGCCACTCATGCTCCCACTGCCGTGAAGCTGTTATTTCCAAAAGCTCTCTCTCTTTTTGTAATTCATTTTTCTCTGAGTTCTACATTTTTCTCTGCTCCCCTCCTTGCCTCTTCCCTCCTCTTTAACCTTCTCCCAAAGTCCCCATGTTCTCAATTTACTCAGGATATATTGTCTTTTTTATTACCCATGTAGATTAGATCTATGCATGTCTCTCTTAGGGTCCTCATTGTTGTTCAGGTTCACTGGGGTTGTGATTTGTGGGCTGGGTTTCCCTTGCTTTATGTTTAAAAACCACCTAGGAGTGAGTGCATGTGATAATTGTCTTTCTGGGTCTGGGTTACCTCACTCAAAATGATGTTTTCTAGCTCCATCTTTTTTCTTGCAAAATTCAAGATGTTATTATTTTTTTTCTACTGTGTAAATGTACCACATTTTCCTTATCCATTTTTCAGTTGAAGGGCATTTAGGTTGTGTCCAGGTTCTGGCTATAACAAACAATGCTGCTGTGAACATAGCTGAGCACATGTCCTTGTGGCATGATGGAGCATCCTTTGGATGTATACCCAAAAGTGGTATTACTGGGACTTGAGGAAAGTTGTTTCTTAATTTTCTGAGAAATTTCCACACTGACATCCAAAGGGCTTGTAGAAGCTTGCATTCCTACCAACAATGCAGAAGTGTTCCCTTTACCCTACATCCTCTCTAGCATAAATTGTCATCAGTGTTTTTGAAGGCTATTCTTATAGGTGTAAGATGGAATTCCAGAGTTGTTTTGATTTGCACTTTTCTGATGACTAAGGATGTTGAACATTTCCTTAAGTGTCTTTCAGCCATTTTAGATTCCTCTATTGAGAATTCTCTGTTTAGGTCTGTACTCCATTTTTTTTATTGGATTATTTGTTCTTTTGATGACAAATTTCTTAAGTTTGTACATTTTGGAGATCAGACCTCTGTCTGATGTGGGGCTAGTGAAGATTTTTTCCCATTTTGTAGGCTGTCATTTTGTCTTGTTGACCGTGCCCTTTGCTTTGCAGAAGCTTTTCAGTTTCAGGAGGTCCCATTTATTAATTGTTTCTCTCAGTGTCTGTGCTGCTGGGGTTATATTTAGGAAGTGGTCTCCTGTGCCAGTGCATTCAAGTGTACTTCCCACTTTCTCTTCTATAAGGTTAGGTGTGGCTGTCTTTATGTTCAATGACTTCAAACTCTACTACAGAGCTACAATACTGAAAAGAGCCTGGTATTGGCAACAAAAAGACAGGAGGACCAATGGAACCGAATCGAAGACGCCGATATTAATCCACACATCTTCAAACATCTGATTTTTGACAAAGAAGCAAAAAGTACAAATGGAAAAAAGAAAGCATATTTAACAAATGTTGCTGGCATAACTGAATATCAACATGTAGAGGAATGAAAATAGATCCATATTTATCAGCATGCACAAAACTCAAGTCCAAATGGATCAAAGACCTCAACATATAGCCTAAAACTCTCTTAATAGCCATCCATCTCATGGCTCAATCATGACTGCCCTAAGGTGTCTTGAGGCTCTCTCTTTCTCTCAACACAGATCATTTTGAAGTGTAATTTTATGCCAACTCTTTTTGGAGACATCATGAGGCTATCTAGACTGCATATCAGCTATAATATCCATGCTTTTGTTAAAGTCAATTAAGGAATGTTAACAAGAAAAATGTATCAGCTTCATTCGTGGATATTTTTTTTATATGTTGTTACACATAGAAACAACCTCTGATTTCAATGAATGTCATCCTTTGATATGGTCATTCTCAATGTTATAGCCATTTTGTGTTGTTAGTGAGTTACCATGAGGACCATGAACCAATGACAAAGACATCAGACATCATCCTGAAAAAAAAATTGGAAGATATGGCTCAAGAGATAGTTTATCAGTTAAGAGGACCTGATATTTTTGCAGAGGACCGAACCCTCACATGGTGGTTCCAAATCTAACTGTAACTCCAGTTCTAGGGGATGCGACACACTCTTCTGGTTCCACGGGGAGTGAGCATTAGGCATAGCACACATTCATTCATGAAGTCCAGCACTCATATATGTAAAATAAAATAAATAGCCCTTTAAAAATAGGAAGACTCTGGATACCCGAAAAAGCAAATTACCTCGACAAAAACACTTTTTATTTTATCATATTACGTAATGACTGATGCTTATTTCTTAATCCATTCTAAGTTGATGGTCTATTTGTCCTCAAACACATTATGATTAGTTAAAAGAGCAAAGTTTCTAAAAGGGGTTTTTATTACTTTATTCTCTTGTAATAAATACAGTAGTCACTTATCAATAGTGTCATTATCATTTCCAGTATTTTTGTTTTTTGGTTTTTTGAGACAGGGTTTCTCTGTAGTTTTGGAGCCTGTCCTGGAACTAGCTCTTGTAGACCAGACTGGTCTCAAACTCACAGAGATCCACCTGCCTCTGCCTCCCAAGTGCTGGGATTAAAGGCGTGCGCCACCACTGCCCGGCCAGTATTTTGTTTTATACTTGGTCTAAATCCAAAATTTATACAATCAGATATCAATTACTGTAGATGAGTGCAAATGTTTTAAGCTACTAGATTAGTGTTATAATCCATTTTAAAGCGACAGTCAGCTTGATAATACGATATTTACTGTTGTCTGTCAATAGTCATCAAAATCTAGATTTGATGGATATCCACACAGTGTAAACTAAACCTGATTATTATTTTCTTCTATTCTGTGTTTTTTATAATTTATTACATTTTAACACATCAAATAACGAGACACACGATAAAATATAATATATAATTCAACATTAAATTCTTGTCATGTCCATTAATAGAACATTATGTTTGTGCTTAATACATGCTATGTTTCTTGTACTCATTATGCTACAGAGGTTAAGAACATGTCTGTATAAGCACATTTGCTATAGATTTCTAAAAATTGAGGTCATTATGTATATTAGTGAATGGTCTTTCATGGTTTAAATATATAAAGTGAGGTTCAGAACTATCATACACTAGAAATGACCTGTTTTGGTAGCCAAGTCTTTATACCTATAATTTTTCAACAATCAAAGCCCAGTGTCTCAATAATGAATTTGGGGATGTGGACATGACCCAGTGAGCAAAATACTTGTATGAGAATGAAGATTTGAGTTTGGAGCCCTAACCACTGCATAAAATCCAGAAGTGGTGTCAGATTCTGTAACCCCAGTAGGGCCAGCCAAAGTCTAAATGGTTGTCTCCATTGGCAATAGAGACCCTATCTAAACATTTAGTGGTAACTGATGGAGGAAGGTGGTCAAAGTCTGCCTCTGGCCGCCACATGCTCAGGAACAGGCAAACTTCTCACTCTGTACATAAACATGAATAATAAAGCAATAGAAACTGTTTCCAATATAATCAAAACACTCAAGAGCGTAGAACAATGCATTAGTTGAAACTCTGATGATGAAACCTGTCTGTGAGGGCAGAACTAGGGAAAAGCTACACCTGTTTCTTTGTCTGAGGTATTTCTGCCATTTCTTACTTGTCATTTTAAGTCACTGCTTAAATACTATAAATGTAGGATTAACTCTTAAATATATTATTTATTTTTATGTTTGTGTTTCTTTGCTTACATGAATACGTATTTACAGTGTGTGTGCCTGTTGCCTATTGCAGCCAGAAGAAATTGCCCTGGAGTTGGAGTTACATTCATGTGTGAGACTAATGTTGTCTCTGGGAACCAAACCTGAGTCTTCTTCAAGATAAGTGAGTGGTTTCATTGTGGAGCCATCCTTTAATTGTTTTGTTATAAGTTTCCCAATGCGTTGATCTCCCAGCTCTATAAAACAAAACAATACATAACAAAACTGTGAAATGTAGTAAACTGCTCTTTTAAAACAAAACGATCCAAACAACTACCAGAGTTAAGTGCCACTTTTGTTGTAGCTCTGTTGAAGATAAAATACTGTTTTAATACAGCTAGAAACTTCCAAGACAGCCAGGTCTCTTAGACAAAGAAACTCTGTCTCAGAAACAAAGAAACCGAAAAAAAAAAACCCCAAAACTAGAGATTGAGAATGTGGCACAAACAGACTTAGCATCTCAGGTCTCCAAATCTCAAATCCTGTCGTGTTCTGCATCCCCATTGATGAGAGCTGTATAGTAACTTTCCACTTAATATTTATATTTAAGAACTACCATATTGATTCAACACCTTGGAAAAATGATGTTCTCAAAGCATATTTATAGTTTGTATATCCTGTGAAGTTACATTTATATAGAAAAAAAGATTTCTGCTGAAACTTAGATGGAGTTCAATCATCTAAATTAGACCCAAGAATAAGAAACAGCAGGGGAGACAACACTATGCTAATGTTCATCTTACCTTTTTATGACTCAGTCCATGGACTTATTTGCCTAATTGTTCCCAAGATGCCATGGCTTGAAATTCACTTTCTACTAATCATTGTTTATTAGGGATCAGGAAGTGCTGACCTTTAAAGCTCTCAGAAGACCCTTTCCTTATTACTAAAACATAGCCATTTCCCTGGTCCTCCACAGAGTAGGCTAAATTCTCCAGATTCCCTAGTGGAAATGGGAGATAAGTAAACAAAACAATAAAAACCTAGGACTCCGAACATCTTCAAGAATGTCTGCCATTGTCTGACATGAGTTGCTTACAGAGTTGAGCTTTTTAAGTACAGGCAGTATTTCTATTTATAACTCAATATGTTTATCATGTTGATACTGGAAACTTTTAAAACTAGGAACAACATACAATCAGTAATGTCAAATATAGCAATATATACTAATAAAATTGCAAATAATGTTATTTTATGGTTAAGGTATATTAAATAAGATAAGGGATACTTCACACAATTATTGTGCTATTACAGTAATTAGTCTGATAACCAACATCATCTATAAGATCATAAGCAATGAACCAGAAGATAATATTTCCTATGCTATGGTTGCACAGGAAAAGGATGACTCTTGTTCTCAGAGTGCCATTAAGAGTGAAATGATAGAGACTTTATGGGTCCTTAAAACAGGGTGCAATTAAAAACCTACAAATCCTTTGTTTCTGAAATTTTTCATGCTATGTAGTTGGACTACAAAACTACAGATAAAAGGGAATGTCTGTACTGATCATTGTACCAAATTAAATTATGGTGTGCAAATACTACTGTGTACTAATGGTTTTGATTGATGTTCAGTTATTAGGTATATAAATATGTTTGTATAGACACTTACAATTCATATATTCATAAAGATGCCTATATGGACACACAGCTCATTAAAGGCTTCAAAAGTTATATACATTGCTGAATATTTAAACAAATAAAGGGGCTTGATGTTACATCTTATTGATTTTGGTAAAGCCTGTGAGTGGATACTGCAGGGTGACATACAGTATTCTTATGCTTAAAGAACTACAACAAGTTGTTGATAAAGACTAATCATGTTTACAATTTACTGCCATAGTTTCATAACTGGCAATCTGATAAAACATTGACAAAAATTAATTTACAGGAGAAATGTTTATTTTCCAGGTTATAGTCTATTCTTGTGAGATGTCACAACAGAAGGAATCAGAAGCAACTGTTAATTCATCCCCATAGTCCAAAGCTGTGAGAAAAATCTCATGTTCAATGCACTATCTGCCCTTATGCAGTCTGAGCTTTTATGCTTAGGGAATGTTGTCGACCACAGTGGGATGGGTTTTCCTGTATCAGTTAAAGTTAGCAATTCAGATAGTTCTTTACAGACATGCACACAGGCCAAGCTAATCTAGCTATTTCTTATTCAAATTTTCTTCTCAGATAATTCTTAACTGTCAAGTTTACCATATAACTACCAGAACCACTAACAAAAGTTGTAAGTACATACTCTTCTTCAAATAATGAAAAACCTGTCATTTATACATGAATAGAATAAAATATATAATGCTATATTTAGTGTAACATACCATATACACAGGCTTTGATATGGTATATAATATTTTGGATACTTTCCTTAAAATAAATATTGTTGAAGAGTGCATCATAGTGTTTAATTTTAGTTCTTATTTAAAGGCTGTTGTTGTCTATAGATAGTACAATGATTTTTTAGTAAGCTGCAACTATTGTAGAAGTGAAAATTAGTAAAGAATATTAAAATGACTATGGTATGAAAATGTTAAATGTACCATTCCAGAAAGAAGGTGTGTTAAAGTTATAAATGATCCTAATATTATAAAGAGTACAATTATTTCATTTTAAAATTAATTGCTTTGGTTAATTTCTCATTATGCCTGAATGATAAGTTGGTCCTTGTCATAGTCATGTGATTAGGATAAAATGGAGCATAAACAGATGCCAGACTTCTGATAGTTCCACTTAAAAGTTTTTTTTTATTTCCTACAATTTTATTAGGAAACTATTGTATGTTAAGTCTCAGAGAGATGTAAATGTCTCAACGTTCTTTTTTGTTTTTAGTATCACCCATTAAGAATTTGTATCATGTCTCAAAAGAATAAGAAGGGACTAATTAATGCATAAATTATATGTATATATGTGTTCATTAATTCCTATAAGATAGAAAGTTTTAATAAATTGAATATTGTTGAATCTTAAAATAAATAAATATACAAATAAAACAACATAACATAATAATGCGATATTTATAATAGAAATATAATGTATATATTATATAGCTATAAATATATAAATGAACTGATATAAATAACTTTAAATATTAATTTGATAAAGTAAAGGACATATGAGTATGGAAATCTGTTGCTTATACCAGACCCACCTCTCCCTATGCTATAAGAATACTAGGTGTCTCCATGCATTGTGACTCTGGGGAGTCAAGAACAACCGATGCTATAGGCTGCCGAATCTACACACTGTATTGGTTATGCCCCACACAATTTGTTTTACATTGTTTAAGTAATGTTATCATTTTCTCTCTCAATTTTCTGTTCTATGTGAACAGAATAATAAAATAGCAATCAGGACATAATGTTTATTTATATAAAAGATGGGAATTCCAACACAGGATAAAAAAAGTACAGTGACTTTTAGCACTTGCTTATGTTAGCAAGAATGGGTTAGAAACATTCTGCAAATGTTGGTAGACTCTGGCTTCTTTCCCTTTATCAATAATGCACGGAATATCTCACAGTATGCAAATTGTTTGTTAGAATAGCGTGTTTGGCTGTGCAAACTCTCACAAGGTGAAATGGAGGGGCAAACGTATGGAAACATTTGCTCACAGAGAGCCTCTTTCTTCTGTTCTTTTTTAAATGGTTGTACTAGTGGGCACGGGGAGGAGAATGTCAGTGTCGCTGGGCTTTCCTTTAGAAGACCAAAACAGTGGCTCACAGTTCACTAAACACTAAGTTCTTTGGTTCATAATGGTTTACAACATTCATGCTATCGCTTGAGACCAGCTTCTTTTTCAGTTATTCTCATTTGTCTCACTGTATGATATACAGGAAATAGTTTTCAGGCTTTTTACAGTGTCATCTATTTTCCCATAGCTGTTGACAGAAGTGAGTCTACTTTGAGACCAAATCAGACAAGAAAAATGAGATGAATAATTTTAAATGTGCCATGGATTAATTCATAGCAGTATTGTTTTGAAGCCCATGTTTTAACGTTACTTGTAACCTACTTACATGAAAACATGCTTGATCATGGAGAAGTTTTGGAGAACCAGCCATTGTCCTATTCCTAATAAAGTATTATGACTGATCTTATTCTTTCTATGAATTTGTTCCTTAATCTATGTGTATTATTCTCTGATGACTTCGAATTATGTGATAAAATAATGAGAGGAGACCTATAAAGACCCATTTATAATTGCAATGCAATGGAAAATGGACATTGTATTACATGTTGAATTCTGAAAAAAAAAAGATTTAAACAGCCCTGTCCTTCGTACTCTGAAGGGCACATATACCCTCAGTCCCAAAAGGTACTGGGATCTACTAATCTTATGCAAGTGCAATATACGCTGCCTCACGCCACAGGCAGCGTAGCCATCCCCTCCCCTGCTCTGTTATCACCTCATTCATAACTCTTTCATCACACTTGCTTGTTCCGTCTGCACCACATTTTAAACTCATTATTTCTGTCTCCCCATATGACATCCAGTCCTGGAGGTCAGGTCTTTTCATCGCTTGCAGAGCTCCAATACCTGGCATGGAACTCTCATTGTGAAATGAACAAATGACTGACCACTGAGATGGGATAGACAGAAATGCTAATTGAGTGCAGCTTGCAAAACAGGTCTGTTCCTTTGCCTCTGTCCAAAGCAAAATCCTGGGTGGAAATATAGCGAGAACGTCAGTAATTCATAGTACTTATATCATTTTTTCACTTAGTATAAGCTATTTTCTTTGTGTATTTGCACTTTTAACATTCCCATTTTATTATTCCTGATCCAGCATAAAAATCAGATCATAAGAAGTCAACAGACTGAAATATCCTTTTTATGCAGATCTACTGAAACGATCATACATAACTAACTAAATCTACGTCTTTAATTCAGTGACTATTTTGACTTGCCCCGAGGCTAACATTTTTTGAATATGCAAATGCATTAAAGTTTTGATTTTGTGACCAGAGGAGAGTCTGTATTATCTGAAACTGAAAAGGAAAATGCAGTATATGTTTTCATTGTAATCACTGGTACATAATAAAATTAATTCACATATGCATACACTGCTTAAATCCATTTATCTATTTATACATAGGTTTTTATGGTGGCAATGACCTTGGCATAAACTGAGGGAAAAATCTTCCTAAATGTCTTGAAAATATCATGTAAGGTTTATGAAATTTCATTTTGGGAATACTATTTTTTTCTTTTGTAAGATATTTTGAACAGCAGACAGATTTCAGGGCACATAGTTTAAAGCAACATCAGAGTTATAATGAAGCCATAATGTGCTTTTATTACTCAAGCTTTACAAGCAACTCAGGGATCGCTCGATTGTATTATCACCGCTATTGAGAAAAGCATGCAGCACTTCGCCAGGACAACAGGAACACCTGCCAGCAGAGAGCAGTTAGATGTAAGGTTCCCCATCGCTCAATTCAACTAACAAACCGCTTTACATAGGCTCCTAATGTCTGTGTTACAACAGAACTGTATTTTTGCTGTCCACTCTTCAGGCATATTGCAGAGAGCTCTTCATCAATTTTTCAGAGTTCTTTTTTATTCTCCAGAGAAACCAATATGCTAGGACATTTTAGCACAAAACCTCTTATTTACTTAAGCATGAGCCCATTGTTAACACATATCTGACGTTCCTTTACATAATAAAATCATTTATCTTATTCTGAATTTGTCTTGAATATTACCACTATAATCTTCCCCTCATTAAAAATTCCTTATTTTGAAAACTGATGAGGCGTTGGAAATTATTTGATTAAACTGTGATTAATACCTGATCAGGTACATTTTGTTTTCTGTCTAAAGATAGTTGGTGATTAATTTTCTGTTTGAAACTTGTTCTGTGGTTTCTCTTACTGATAGAGTTAGGATCAGGTATTTGCGCGCTCAGAAGTTCTGAAATGTAAAATACAGTCTTTAATACTAATTCCCTTAGAGATAACCATTATCCATGCCTTAGATTTATATTGCTGTCACTTCCCCCTTCTTTGTGAATGTTGTATTCATAGGGTTTCCTGAGTCGACACCACTGTAAATCAATGTTATTGGTGATATTTCAAACAAAACATTCACAGAATCAATCATCGCACTTTGAGTGGTCTCTTGTATAAAGGTCAAATAAAGTTGATATTAACTTACAGATTACATTATTAAAGGAAAAAATGATCAACAATTTTTGGACACCTTAATAACAATGTAATACATTTATGTTTAATTCCAAGTTCCCTATAGTTCTAAAAACTTGGCTGGACTATAAGACTAATGCCACAGGGGTAATATAGAAATTATTATCATGATGAAAATCAGGAAATATCAGACTGCTGTTTTACATCACGACTTTACAGAGGATGTGGCAATATTAACACTTACAAAATTTACAGCAAAATAAATGAGATCCAATCATAACCACTCACTGCTCACTGAATTGCTCTCATGTTCGGTGGACACAAATCAAGGATGTTTCAGCAAAATAAGCAGCTTGTGCTATGTGGGCCTGTAGAGGGGAGGAGGTCTCCTCAATTTAAGAACACATCTCTTGTAATTTTATTTCACAAGCATTTTTGTGGTGGAGTGCCAAGCAGTTCCTGGTAATCAGATATTCTGATGTGGGTTTTCTTCTGTCTAACTATATGGCTGTGAAGGTAAGCCCATACCATGTAAAGAACATGCTCAAAACATTGATCTACAGCCATATCAAATTAGTCCACCTAGGCATGCATATACTGGAAAAGTAATTATGGTCCCATGGAGCAAGTAGTGAGTGCTGAACCTGACTCACTTGTACAGTCTGGTCTTCCAAGCAAACATAACACAATCAAAAATTACAGACCCCACCTTTCAGAAAGGTTCTCCTCAATAACAAAATACATGACCTGAACAAATTAAAAAAGGAACAGTAATTTGGCAGGTAAAATAAATTAATTGTGCATAGAAATTGCAGTGTTCTTCAGGTAGGCTAATCTATCTTAAAATCCAGCCAATATTTCACACTAAGATGACATCCATCCATTTTATATTCCAGCGCTGCACTCAATACAGCCAGGGCTACACTCATTCATCATCTAGTACCATAATTGTACTTCACAATTATGCTTCTTTGGGGGGCTTTGTAAGAGAAATAGTGCAATAGACACCAAAGATTTAATTAAAGAGCAAAATATATGAGCGCTCTGGCTGAAGGAACACTGTGTACCTTGAATTTTAAGGTGCATTTGACGAAGACATGTTATTAATTAACATATTTTTGGCCACAGATTGTTTCTAGTCTTTAGGTTGATAGAATATTCTTAACAACTTAATTTTACTAGAAAGAAGTGAGGTATGACATCAAAAATGGGAGGAATAAGAGAAATAATGAAAATCAAGGTATCCTTGCGCCCTGTATAAAATAAACCATTTGAAGAGTCAAGTGCAGGCTGTCTATCTGGGGCTCCTTTAACTATGTTAACTTCTTTTAATGACGTTCATTTGTTGTTAGTATAAGGAGGACTCCCTTAGCTTCCACTTTTAGTAGGTTCATTTCTATGCAGTACAGACCCCTCTGAAAAGAACTGTTCACTTCGCAGAAGAAGAAAGCAAAGAATAAGAGACCTGCTCTCTTGCCTAGGGTTACAATATAAGTTAGTGGAAAAAAGCATATTAAAATTCAGGTCTCCAGAGTTCCAGTGTTTTAATTAGCTTAATAATCCATGCTAACTTTCATGATTGCTAGGATTTAGGTTTTGGTATTCTCAACGTTGGTCTCAACACCTATGAAAAATGGGTGCCCTTCATAAGGTTAATGTGAACTATGAGTTACACCAATTAGGCACAGCCTAATCTTTGTTACTTATCCACCTCCAGGGTGCTTAATGCAGTGTGAACACATTCCTTTTTTTTACATTCAAAAGAGCTTTGCCCGCTTCTTTGAAATTTTTCCTATTATAGTATTAATAACAAAACAATTACTTGACTGTTTCCATATACGAACTTAAGATAAAGTCATAAAATTCACAACAATTTTAATAAAAATTTAATGTTCATCATCTTGTCTACAGATGCAGCACTAATAAGAATTGGAAGAGGTATTGGTTCTCTGGCTTTTTCAAAGGATCACAACATATGATTTTTTGTCTGTAAGTTCAATTTGTAAATAATTTGCTATTACTAGATTAATCAATAAATATGTTTGACAAACACAGGATGTATCAAGTTCTTTATATATATAAAACATTTCCTTAGATGTAATTTTACTTATTTACAATTTATATTGTAAATATATTTATATTGTATATCAGATCTATTACTTTTTTAGTTTATTCACATACTTATTTGATTAGTATTGAGCCAACTAAGGGGATTAAAATCAGGAAGTGATTTTAGGTTGTCCTATAATTAATCTTTTAGAATGATTATTGTAAGTGGATGCTAGATGGAATGAACCAAGGTTTCTCTCAAAATGCATTATATTGAAATTATGAGTTGAAGAAGTTGAGATTGTCATACCAAGAACAGTGGAGGACTATCCTGCAAAAGATAAAAGTATATAAAAAAACTTTACTGAATTTCTAATTGGGAAGAGATTGTGCAACCTAGGGAATAAGTGCTGTTTATTACACACAGAGAAATGCAAAGAAAATCAGTAATGCGGAGATGCAGGATATGATTCTGCTGAGCTGGGTATTTTGGAAAATTTCACAAAATTTCTGACACTGTGGCTGTCCCTAAGGTTTTGGTGTACTCGGTATGACAAAGAAGTCACTGAGGGTATTACATCAATGACTGATATGATTAGTGCCCAGAGAGACCATTTGGTATGTATCTGAATAAACGAAAGGGGAGTTCAAGTATGGGGAGTGACCCAAGGCTTAAGTAACTGGAGAGCTATTAAGTCAGAACCCAGATTGAACAGTTACTGTGCCCTGAACAACGATAGTGCCAATATATGTGGAGTGTACTGAGCTGTGCTTTGAAAGTGAAATCAACTGAATATAACTTCATATGGGTAATGATGATACAATGAGATAAGACAGAGTGCTATCATCAGTAACTACCAATTTTCCACTGATAAACCTGTTATTATTGCTTTGTTTTGATTTATTTATTTCTTGTTTGTTTGTTTGTTTGTGACAGGGTCTCACTTGGCTAGCTTGGAACTGGCAACATAGAACAGGCTGCCTTTAAACTCACAAGGATCCATGTGCCTCTACCTCTAGGGTGTTAGGATCAAAGCGCCATAACCAGAGTCAAGTGCATTTTAATGAATTAGGAAAAGCTTATACCATAGGGGTTAGAGAAAGAAAACAGCATTTTATTCATCCATATTAAGTTTGAGATATTTATAATTTTTCCTGCGTGTATTTTGTTCATATTCTGTCCCCTCCTCACACATCTTCTATATCCTTCCTATCAAGAATCTCAAACAAACAAACAAAAATCAGCAAGAGAGAAAACCAAACAAAAATTGCACAGAAAATCATGGAGCCCATTTTGTGTTGTCCAACTCCTCTTGATCATGGTGTCAGTCCCAGAGCATGGTTGGTGTACCAAGTTACTCTCCATTGGAAATAACTAATTCTTTCTTTCCCAGAAGGTATGAATTATGAACATCTTCTTGGTAAAGAGTGAGACTTTCTGCCCAATTTTTCTTTGTTCTGAAATTTGTTTGCTTTGAACCTGCAGATGTCTTGTACATACAAGATGCCACAGTCCCTGAGTTTATATATGTATCAGTCAGGTTGTGTCTGGAAGAATTTCTACAAATTGTTCAGTTGGGTGTTGCTTTGTTAATTCCAAGATACTGTAGGAAGATGCTCTTCTAATGAGTGATGAACAACAAGCTTATCAACAGCAGTATGTCATTAGAAGTCGTTCATTGCTAAATTTCTTTAACAGAATAATAGTTGTAGATTTCCCCTTAGGATCCACGAACTATCTAGTTTCTGGTTCTTGGACCCTTTAGCTGTTAGATGTGGGTTCCATCTCATGGACTGGCCTTGATTCCAATTCAAATGTGACTAATTTCTTCCTTAGCATTCATGCTGCTGTTGTATCAGTAAAACTTGCAAGTGCCCTCTTATATAGTGTTTATCTCTAGGCGCCAATGCTGACTTTTTTCTACTTCTGTAGTATGCAAACTACCTTTCAGCAACTTGAACATTAATCTTCTAGTTGGGCACCAGTTCAATTTCTCTATGCTTAATAACATAAGTAAGTTCTCTTCAATAATGTTTATAAATTTAACTTTTTTTTTCTAGTGGGCAGGTAGATATTGGGATACAGAATCGAAAGATAAATAACAATTCTAACACACATGTCCTTGTTTCACTAGCATAAGATAAATTTGCATGAAATCCAAAATTATTTAGATTTAAGTATATTCAGTTTAAACTTAGAACTGTAATATACAACTAATCCTAAGGTAAATTTAAATTTTATAATGATTGTTAAACTGATTTGCTTAGAAGCATATAAATTTTTCTAGTCATACATCACAGGATTCACAAGAATGAGTTCTTGTCACTATTTAAACAGTTTTGGAACAATTTATCAATAGAAATATGAACAAATTTTGAATAGAAATATCATAAATGTCAAAAATTCAAAACTGGAAATATTCAGCAGCATTTAAATATGGTGTGTCTTTTAGTTAATAACTATTCTTCATATATTTACCATGCCATATAACCTTGAATTCACTTTAAGTGTCATCTTCAATTCAAATAAGATGACAGTGTATGATCATGTAATTAATGTGGAGATATATTCAAGGTTAGAGAAAATAATCCCTCTGTATAGGCTGAAGGTATGGTTTGTTGAGCAAGAATTCTAAAATAATGCACTTGGAAAGTAGGATGTGTTCTTTCTAGTGACAGAATTGGCCCACTGCCCATTGTCTTCTCCAATATACAGTTCTCCTGTCCTTGATATAATTTCACCTAATTTAGTGAGTTACTGAAGACACTGTGATAAACAAATATTTTTTTAAATATTAAGGAACTCAGTTGTTACTCAAAGTAATGGGTTCTTGTTTTAAATCTCAAGTAAACACTATATTAGGAAATAACTGTGCAATTTTCACTTACTGAAAATTTGGGTCAAGATGACAAATATTGGAACTCTGTGGCAGTCATCATTGTACCATGACTCCAAATAATTTGATGGTCTGATACTACTCCCTATCTTTTTTTTTTCAGTAACCAGTGCATATGGGGATTTTCACATGCAATACATGTCTTACATTAGTCAATTCTAAAATTATGAGATTGTGTGTTCTGATATGACTTAATCATTTTTATCCTTCCTGGATATAAAGGAAAAAAATCAAGGATCACAGATATAACATTTGAAAAGGATTCATTTTGAGGTGTATTCTATTCTGGTTTAGATTAATTGGAGTGTGTATATTGTAAGGGCAGAGAGAAGGTGAAACAAGAAAATAGGGTCCTCAGTTCTGTAACTATATTCTATAGACATTAAATTTGATGGAACAGTAAACAGGTTTGGAAGAGCAAAGTTCCCCAAATGAATAGTTTTTAAATCACTTCATAGTTTGTCTTTATAAACTTAAGTGGAAACCGAAGCACATATATCTGAACTTTTGAACTTAAGAACTATAAACTGATAATAGGTACTGGCAATTATCAAATTGTGGCAATTTGTTAAATACCAATAAGAAAGAAATTCCTACAACTATGGCAAGAATGATGAATGACCAGCTAGCATGCTTATACACAAATCATTAGCTGAGATTTTTATTCCTAGCTATTGGAGTTGAGACTCTTGTATGTGAGAGACACAACCTAGTTTAGTTTGTTTTTGTTTGTTTCATAGCCAGATTTCTGGGTCCTCGCTGATTCCTTGAAACTCAGTTCTCAGAGATATGTGCAGAGGTGCAGAGAAAGTCGGATAATGGACTTTCTCTGGACACATTGGATAGTTTTCATGAAGAGAACTATCTTTACAAGAAGCAAAAATCCTTTACACTAGGTAGTAAGTCTCTTGGATCTTTCTCTACAGTGAGAGATGCTTAGTAAACTGTGTTAGCTGTCAATTTGCCTTTGGCTCCATGAATGGCCCTGTTTCTATCCTTCAAGGTCAGTTTCTGTGCAAAAACTCAGTTATGGATGAAAAGTCATGGCCTATATCTGCAATCCTTCTATTGAATATAATGACTGCGAGCACCAGTGAGGCACATGATCCTAAGGGGTTATTGGTTGTAGAATGTTTGTTAGCATAGTATGAAAGAAGACATCTGCACACCATAAGGTTTCAATTTTAATATAAAATAAATGTACATTTGTCGCTTACAGATAAGCATATACCCTTAATTTGTACATATGATTTACCTCACTCTTACCTGAAATTTATATTACTACGATTATTGTTTTTAGTACACTAAAACAATGTTTATCCATGAATAAAACTTTTGCATTTTGAACAAGTCAACCCATCTATTCTCTCCTTCCAATTCTTCCTGACTTTCCCAACACAATTTTCTCTCTCTTTTTTTTTAATTCAATGAGTCTAGCTAATTCAGCCTGTATGCTTGTGGGTGTAGGCCCACTAATTGCAGTGTGGTAGCCTCTCTGGGATCACATCCCAAACGAAAAGTTACTCTTGCTCAGCCAACAGCCATCAATTGCCAATAGCTCTTCAGTTAAGCTGTTGACTTCAGGTGAACTACCGACCTCTATGGTAAAGTAGGTGTTGTGTTCTCAGTACTATTTCCAGTTGTCTGTGGGTGATGGAATCATTTTAGAGAACCTGAGAACATCAAAATAATGGTCATGTCCTGGGAAAACTAGCCACAACATGTGTTGTCAAGTTCCTGTGCAATGGGAATGTGTAAGATGTGTAAGGCTTATCTGAAGTCCTGGATAGAATAGTCTGTGAGTCTGGACCATCTTAGCCAGCAGCCTTAAAGCTATTTGGATGCAGAACTTGGAGTAAATTACAACACAGGTACTCTAAGAGGCTGGATCATTTGGCATACACTGATGCCTGGTCCCCTTGCTCCTAAAAGAGACAAACCTTCAAAGGTAACACATGTATCTGCACTAACACAAGTATGGACTGGGCATTGGACTCAAGCCAGGCAAAGATGATTTCTTTTTGTTTTACGTTTAAACAGGTAAAACACATATCAACTGCCTTGAAGTTTGTTCTTGGTTTATTTCTTTATATCTGTAGCCATGTTTTCAGGAGGTCTTCTCTGATCGAACAAAATGAATCCATAGCCCTTTGTTTCCTGTAGAAATTAAAGTGTAACCTCTTCCCCAATAAATACATTTTCTGACTTCAATATCAAAGCGGTAGCATTTTTAAAGTATCTGACTGGGTTTACTTCAGCCATCCCTTTTTCAATGCCATGTTTTTCAGCAGCTGTCACTTGATCATCAGCATTCAAAAATTTCTAAATTAATACAACACGCAGAAGCCAGACAGTATATTTTTCCCATCTTTGTGACTTGTCCTTTACAATTTACTATGTTCTATGACCGTTTATACCCATTTTTTTCTTTCTTAAGCCCAAGAGCATTTTCAAACACATGAGAACCTGTTTAGAGGTTTTGTTTTGTTTTTCAATCTGGACATATAGCTACTGTGTATTTCTAGCCTTTTATGTCTGAATAAGCAAAACCTTAAACTGCTTAGCAACTGCTCAGGCCTCCACCTAAGTTGTGTTGTGAGAGCTGAGCCTTAAGATTCCAGAGGTTGGTTTCACAGGAATAGCATTCAACAGCCTCAGTTTTAGGAAATAGATGTTTATCCTGTGGCAGGTGCTTGTACTTAGCCTTTTGTTTCCACTTAATGTGCAGGCTTCTTGGTGGGCACCACATTGTACCAGGCTTTTTCTTTTAGTTCACCAACCAGCTCCCAAATCAAAACACAGGCACTTATTATAAGTTATGAATGCTTGGTCTAGGTTAGGCTTAATTTAGTCTAGCTCTTTTAACTTAAATTAAATTGTTTCTCTTTATCTACCCTTTGCCTGGCTTGTAGCCCCAGGCATGATCTCCCTCATTTTCTCCTCTCATTCTTTTCTCCTATTTATTCTCTCTATCTGCCAGCCCTGCCTTATTCCTCTCCTGCCCATTCAATTGGCCGTTCAGCTTTGTATTAGACTATTCTGGAACCTTAGACAGGCAAGGTCAAACAAATGCAACATGGCTTTACATAATTAAACACTTAATTCTTACATCATTAAACAAAAGCAGCATAGACAAATGTGATGCCCTGTTACACAGTTAAAAAAATACTTGCAGCATAAATAAATGTAACAGAACTTTGCATAGTGAAAGGAAGATTCCTTAAAAGTTATCCCTCTCTACATCAATCAGCATATAGTAAAGTAAGAAGCATTTCTGAGGCAGACTAGAATATGTCTTCATCTACGTGTAAAAAGGTAAGAACTTAGGGATTTTTCTACCACTACTTTTTTTTTTTTGCTTTCTTTTTATTTATCAATTGTGGCTTTTTTCTGTGCTCCTCTATCCCATTCATTTCCCCACCCCTTTATATTCACCCTCTGACTTTGCAAACCCCTATCCCCAAAACAAAATAAAATTTAAGTGAAAAAAAGGAAAAAAGGAAAAAAAAGGAAAAGATTTGTCATGGAAACTGTAGTATGACAGTGAGCCATGCAGTAAACTCTTTTGTTCATATTTCATTAGCTGCAAGTTTTCATTACAAAGATTTATTGGTCCGTATATGCCTTCATGCAGCTATACTGCAACAAATATCAACATACATTTTGACGAAACTCTGTGCTCTTTTTTGTTTTGTTGAGACAGGGTCTCACTATGTAGCTCTGACTGTTCTTGAATTCACTCCGTAAACTAGGCTAGCCTTGAACTCACAGAGATCCCCCTACCTCTGTCTCACGAGTATTGGAATTTAAGACAATATCCACTATTCCTGCCTACTCTGTGCTATTTTTAATGCTGCTTAAACAACAGTAGAAAAAGTTAGTTTTCAAGGCTACCCCTGGACAAACTTCTGTTGGATAATCAGGCTTGTATACTTAGTCATAAGTCACAATCTATGCAGAAGCCAGTCTTACCCAATCTAAAGGAAACTAGTTTATGTACTTAGGCCAAGTAGACACAGTGACCCATCTGGAAATGAAAATGGGTCAGTTTCAGCCAGCCACCAGGTAATATGACAGTGCAGATGAAGGAGCAGGAAACAAATGACTGCCACCCGAGTACACAGACAATGTCAGGCTGCTCCCAGAGGAGAATCAGACACTGACCTCATCATGAATGTCAGGTTTGCTGGTCAAATGTTCATCTTTGATCTCTGTTCTTGTCATTTTCTACTCTGCAAGCACGTTTCATTTTTAGTGTAATCGCCTAACATTTAATGAAAACAGACCTTGAAATATAAAAATAAAAACATGTGGTGATAATGAGTTGTATGAGCTTTTTGTTGAATAACATATTGTCAAAGGAGAATACCCCCAGGAAGAGAAACCCTGGGATGGAGTTCATAAGACAATATTTGACTTTTATGTGAATTTGCCTAGTTCAGGGTCTTGGATTACTCAAGAGATAACAGCTCAGTGGTAGCCTGTGAGATCTGTGCCACAGGAGTCCTGCCACAGATTCTTTCTCCCACTGTGACTTCACCGAGCTGCTCAGCCTAAAACAAAGAAAACAAATTCCCATGAAAACCAAACGAAAGGGTCACGGAAAGGAGAGGCAGAACTCATTAATTTATTTTCAGGCCTGAGGGTTCATTCTTTAAAATGTGTGCCACATGGTCACGTGCTGCTCACATAACATTTTTTCTTGTTATGTGCTGGCTGTCCTTCAGTTGCATGCCCTGGGATTAGCTAGAGCAGCCTTATAAATTCAAAACCAGAAGATTTTGTGATTCCACCCAGGTGGGCTTGCCTCATGACAGAGTTTACTCCTTAAATAATTTTATAGTGGTTAATTATTCATCTGAAATAGAAATAAGTTCAAACAATAAAATTCACATCTTCACCTTAGTGGGTCAATTCTTTTGTTCATAATTCCTACATCATTTAAATTGAACATGTGGTTGGCTTTTATTTTGGGGGATCACAGAGTGAAAGGACAGTAAATGATCATATCTGATATTTAGGTATCTGCTCAGGTGTTGGTGTAATGCAGTGAATTTGAAGTGCTACATGACTAAATTCAGACTTTCTTTATCTTCCTCCCTACCCCTTCCCAACGGTCTGCCCTCTTCTTCCCTCTCCAATTTGTTGATCACTTGCAAGGACCAGAGGAAGGTGGCAGATGCCCTGTTCTCAGGTTCTCTGTTTTACTTCCTGGGGAAGGGTCCCTCATTTATTTAGATGGCGGGAAGCAAGTCTGATCCTTCTGTCTTAGCCTCTGGCAAGACTAGGGTTACAGGTATGTGTGTTTATGCCAGCATTGTATGTGCGTTCTTGATGAACTGCCAAGCCTATTTTCCATGTTTTCTATGAAGAAGAGAAGGAAGAAGACTGGGAAGAAATGCTGGAGGGTAGAGGGATTAGGGTCAGGAGGAAGAGTAGAAGAAACAAGTAGGTTAAGCAGCATTTGTAACTACCATGTTTTCTCCATGCCTTGTAAATAATCTTAGGTTTGTTTTGGGACATGGAGAAAAGAATTGTTCTGAACTTTAAAGGATGAGGTTCAGGTTGCAAAAGTGTTGTTTTCATTTTTTCATAATAACAATATTTCCATTAAAATAAAAGCCAATAACTCATTGCTATATAAATAATTAAATGTTTGTGAGCTCTGATGTGAATGTGGGTCTCTGTCTCTATCTCCATTCATCGGATGAAGGGCAGGGCACCATGCCCTCTTTCAAGGAAGAAGGGGGAGGGAGGAGGGGTGGGGGGTAGTGGGAGGGGACCGGGAGAAGGGGAAGAAAGGAAAAAAAATTTTTTTTATCTTTAATTATGTTCTTGAATGGAAAAAATAAAACAAAACAATGTATGGAAAAAAAATGTTTGTGAGCATCTTTAAAAGGCATCCGTTGATAATCCTAACTATGTTTGAAGTCTATGCAACAGATACAAAATATAAAATTAAAATGAATGGCAGGAAGAGGGAGTAAAATCATTTTAAAAAATGTTTCTTAAAAATCATTTTAAGAAACTGTTTACCATTCTATATATCAGTAGTGTTAAAAACTTTTAAATGCTATTGAAATTTGTGCTTGCTGCATGATTAGCGTGCAGATTCATTTTGAGAATCCTGATTCAAAATGTTACATCAGAAATATTTCCAATCTGTAAGTCATATTTACTAAAACTTTGCTTACATGCTTAATGATTATCATTATTATAAAAATCAAAGTGTGCAAAATCATAGAGCCAACCAAAGAAGTGCAAATTGCCTGCATTGCCTCTATATTCACCTTTGTAAATTACAATTCCTGTAATATCCAAACAAACGATAAAGTACAACTGACACCTGAGTGCACACGTTCAGATCTCTGTCTCTTCTGAGTATATAACCAATACCAGTTTCACCCAGTGTTACAGTGGGACAAAGCATGTCTAGAGGTTTTTCATTTAATCTCAGTTAATGTACATCCATGGTATATATGTGGTACAACTTTGAAACTTTGACTTTATAACAATATTTTTATATATGTGGAAAATTGTAAAAAGAGTATACAGATAATTTTTATGTCTTCTATTGATGTGAGATTCCCCTCTGTATGCTGTGAATACCATTGGTTAATAAAGAAGCTGTTTGGGGCCTGTGTTAGGTCAAAGTTGAGCTAGGCAGGGAAAACTAAATTGAATGCTGGGAGAAAGAAGGTGGAGTCAGGGAGACACCATGTAGCTGCCAGAGGGGAAAGATGTGAGCTGCCAGGTGGAACCTTGCCAATAGGCCACAAGCCTCATATTAAAATATAAATTAGTAGAAATAGGTTAATTTAATATGTAAGAGCTTGCTAAAAATATGCTATAGTGATTGACCAAGCAGTGATATAATTAATACAGTTTCTGTGTGGTTGTTTCAAAAATCTTGGTGGCTGGGGAAAAAAAAACAAGCAGCCTCCTATAACACTCCATCTAAATTCTAGTGTTAACATCTTACACAAAAATAATAAAATTTTTGCGAACAAAAAAGTTTACAATGACTCAGTTTTATCCACTGAACCAGAAAATTTACATGGACACTCGGCTTTTTTTTTTTTTTAATCAGTGATGCTTTTTCTTTTCAGACTGTAGCCTCTGATATCTAACTGCTCTTAGTTTTATTCTCTGACCTGATACTTGTTCTGTTTTCCATTCTTTGTGCTCTTGATAGTTTGAAGAATTTTTTAGACAATTATGTTAGTTATTCTGGTGGTTTTTTCTTAGATTTCGGGAAGAATATCAGAAATTAGTCATCCTTTTCTCCATCAGACATCATTAACCCTGATTGGCCAACTAGATAGAGTATTTCTTAGATAGTTCTTCACTATAGTCATTGTTATCCCCTTTATTTTATAAGTATGATGTGGAATGTCCTTCTGTATATGTGTTGCTTTTATTGGTTGATAAATAAAGATGCTTTGGCCAATGACTTAGCAGAACAAAGCCAGGTGGGAAATCCCAACAGTGATATAGAGATATAGTAGATGAAATCACAGAGATGTCCTGTAGCTGCTGAAGGAGAAAGAAACCCAGAACATTTACCAGTAAGCCACAGCCACTGTGGTAATATGCAGATTAATAGAAATGAGTTAATTCAAGATGTAAAAGTTAGATAGGCATACACCTAAGTCATTTGTAATTAATAAAGTTTCTGTGTGATTTTCGGGTCTGGACAGAGGGAAAACCATTGCGCATGCTCAATTAACATAAGTATTCATCAAATCTCATTCACATGGAAGAAACGAAGATAACTTCCTTTGAATACATTAAACAAGGGGCATGATTTGAGTTCAGTAATGGATTCCTAAATTACCTTTGTTACTCAGATCATGCTGTGTTTCAGAATCATCCTTGGTGGCTTTGTGACAAGTAGGAGGAGATACCTTTAGGATAAATCTGTTTCACCCTGAGAGTGGATGAGGATGAACCACAAATAAACAAACTAGTGAAATCCAGAGTCCCACTTTGTTTGTTCATCTAGATTTCATTCATTTGCACATAGCTAGATTACAGTTATTTGAAAAAGTAAAGGGGTGAGAGGACAGAAATGAGACAGAGTGTGAGATGATGAACTGGTCCTCAGAGTTCTGAGGAGGCATCGTCTTGGATTTCTTCATGTGAAAAAGAGATTCACTAGAAATGCAATTTCCCCATAAGATGGAGTCAACATGTTATCACTGAGAAATGGTTGGAAACTGTTTCCGCTATTTGGTGTGGGAAATCTTCTGTCTATCTGTTGCTTTAAAGGGGTAATGAATAAATCTGTTTCAGCCAGTGGCTTAGCAGAATAGGGCAAGGTGGGAGTTCCAAGCTGATAGAGGAGGAAAGTAGGTGGAGTCAGGGAGAAGCAACGTAGCCTTCAGGGACAGATGCCTTCACCAGAGCATGCCTAGGCCATGACCTCGTGGTGATGCACAGATTAATGGAGGAGGGTTAGTTTAGGATATACGAGTTAGCCAGAAATACAGTTAAGTTATTGGCCAAACATATTGCAAATAATATAGTTTCTATGTGATAGATTTATGGTCTGGGCAGCCAGGAATGAACAAGTAGCCTCCACCAACAAATATTAGAAATTAAGTTGAATGATGAGAAAATAATGAAAATATGATTTTTAAAGATTTAACTTTTATGAATGTTGCCAGTATGAACTTTGCACTTCTGACACCACCTTGACAGTGGAGCCTCATCATACAGATGTGAAGCCTGTGTCTACAAGGATGGATCTATGATGAGCCAATTCATGCAAGACACTGCTGGTCTTGCTTAGGCTGTGTGAGATATATCACCAACGAATATGTGCTTGTTCTCTACAGGCATTTCACAAGACCCAGTGGAGATTGGAGTGGATAAATAAGGAAGAAAGGATAACTCTCCTGATGAGAGTTAGCACTGGAGTCTGAGAGGTGGAGATTTTAATCTGGTGTTACTGTTCACTAACAAAATCATGGTGCTGAATTGGCTAAAATTTTATAAACTTTGTTTTACTTATTTAGTAAATAATGATGGCTGTTTTACGAGATTGGTATGAAGAATTTATGAGAATCCACATGTCAAGTGATCAGTAAGACACAGATAGCTGCATTCTTTATTAGATCATTTAATAATGGTGATAATGATGATGGTGCTTCCAATTATTTTGAATATTAAAGTTATAAGATCTATAATACGCTAGTAAAACCTTTTAATTCACTGATGTTAACTAAGGGAAGAAAGTGTCCTGGATGAAGGAGTCCTGTGGGATTAGAAAGGAAAGAAAAACAGATAACATTTCTCCTCCCCTGGTTCTGCATACCCCTGCAACCGGGACCTTAGTTAAATTTTTCCTTGAAATAGACGACACTGGAAAAAATGAATGAAGAATAACTTACAGATAGTCATTCCCTTTAGATAATAAATATAAAGAGAGATTGGGTGGGGTGTTACACATCTGTAGTCCCAGTAATTAGAGGTTAAGGCAAAGGATCAAAAGGTCAACACCATCCTCAGCTACACAGTGAGTTTCAGGCCAGCCATGAAAACGAAAAGACTCTGTCTCAAAAAACAAAATGAAAACAAAACTAAACGTAAAGAAGTCACATGCATTTGTCTCATGAAGAGCATTGTAGGGCTAGACAGCCAGCTCTCTGATTAATCACTGGTTGCCCCTCCAGTGGACCCCGGTTCAGTTCTCAGCACGGATGTGACAGCTCACACCCATCCGTAAATCCAGGTCCAAGGCATCCAGTACCTTCTTCTAATTCCCACATGTGTCACATACATATGTGGTATACAGATGTACGTGAGGCACAACACTCGTACACACAAAAATCAAATAGCAAGAAAACTGAAAATAAGTTGAACAGTTTTTCAAAGAAAGTTTAACTGGTGTTCACCCATGGCTGAGCATGCATTTGGAGACAGATGATGGCCCTGATAGGATACCTAGTCATATCTCTGTAAATGTTCTTTAAGAACATTTATATTATATTAGGGTATAGAATGGCTTTTCATTTAATAGAGAAGCTTAGACTTTATTTGACCTTAAATATTTTAATATTTTAATTATTAATATTTTAATTGATGGTATCAACTAATCATTTTGGCAATACAATAGAATGTTGTAAAAGCCAAACACAGTTAGATAAGTGGTTGTAACATTTCCAGCATTGTAGTTTCCATGGCCACTGAGTAAAAAGGAATAGAACATTTTCAACAGAATGCTTAGCTAATAAACAAAAGCACACACTTTCCTAATCTTTGATATTATCAATTAAGAGTGGAAGCTATAAGGAGATATTTGCTTTGTAAGCTTAGAATTGATTACACATAAAAATGCTAAGGTCCCTGCTGGCTTCATTTACCTGTTGACAAATTCACATGATGGGTTTCACTTTACTGGTGTCAAAGCAACAATGTGCGGTAAACTCATAAAAGAAAGATAAGTAAGAAGCCTTTAACTTTCATTTCAGCTATACTTTCCTCCCATCAGAGAACCACGGAAACTCCCCTGTTAGGTCAGTGATGCCAGGCAGTTAATTTCTCTGCCCAAACACGATGTACAGACTTGCTGACTTTACAGTATCGTGTGTTTCAAGATCCTCAAGGATATTAATAAAATTCTATTTCTTATGGGAACTTCAGATTTTTCCCCAGAAAGATAACAAATCACTATCTGTTGTCTCCAAATATTAAGGTAATTAGTGCTGGGTGAATTAAAAAGCAAAGTGCAGCATTTATAGTGGTCCAGATACATACTGAAGTTTGGAGGATGCTTACTTGAACTTTTATCAAAATTAAGGAAATTCTGGTGTTTGCAAAATTGAAGTAGCAAGTCTAGGGGGAAAGGGCTATCTTGCAAGGTTTCTGGAGAATCATGTTGCCTCGTTGAACTGAAGATACTATGTGCACAGTCATTCCATTCAGGTCTTTCTCCGGACTCTGAATTTCCTTAAAATGAAATGAAAGACCTTAAAAATGCAGAGAGCTTAAAAGGCAAAACTGTGCTTCCAAAATATTCATAAATGACTCTTGGAAAATCTGTTTTGTGATCCTTGCATGGAATTACTTTGATCTTCGTTTTAAAGAAATGATCCCTGACCTCCCATTCATTAGTATGTAAGGTGGAAGAAGCACCCAGGGATTCCAAAACAACCAAACCCTGGAACTGTACCAGCGAGGTGGGGTGGTTCAGGGCCTGGTGAACAACAGGCCTGGCATCTGTGGTGGGCACTAAAGCTGACTGTCCAGTATCGCTTCACATACCATTGTTCTGAGTTGTGCTGATTCCTTTTCTTCTGGTGGTGACAAGATATGACCTACAGATAGTTTAAGTTTAGCTTCAAAAATTATCTTTCTGATTTACACAAAGCAGTCACACCAGTGAAGAGGCAGCTTCTTTTGCATTCTGCTTCAACTGTCTTGAGTCCATTTCTGAAACTCAGCCAGCTCCTGCTGGTGTACTCTAAAATGCTGTCAGGTCATCAGCTCACTCAACATGTTCTGGCGTGTGCGTGTGTGTGTGTGTGTGTGCGTGTGTGCGTGGGTGTGTGTGTGTGTTTTAAAACTTGCAAACTTGACTGTTTTCCCATAAATTGTAAGCAACAATATTTTAAAAGAAAACTTAGTTTGTATTTATCCATGGATGAGCAAGACTTTAGACCTCTCAGCATAAAAAGGTCCAAATTAGTGACCTTGAACAGACAAAGATACTAACCTGTTCTGTGACTTTTCTTTACCTATTAAAATAAATATAAACTAAGAAAATAAGTAGTTCCTAAATCAAAGAGAATATGGTATAAGGAAATGTTTCTTAAATGAGTTACATTTCCTTACTCCAAGTAAGTGTGTTTGTGTGTGTGTGTACGTGTAGGAGTGCTTGTGTGCGTGTGCTTCTCATAAATATCTTTCTGGGAAAGAACATAACATTATTTATAAGTAATTGATAAAGTGTTAAGAGAACAGAATAGAATAGTTTATTTCTCAAATAATATGTAAGATAATGTTTGGCAACAAACTTGGGTTTGTGGAAAGGGAAGAAAAGCATTTGTCGATAGTTTTGCTAATTTGAACATATGGTCTGAGCAGAAGCAGGCAGGCATTTGCAACAATGTCACATCACATCACGTTGTGTTGATTTATATGGCACGATGCAGGATCAGCTGGTTTTTAATGAATGAACTTTCTCCAATAGCTCAACTAGGGAAGGTTTGATGCTGCAAATCTGATGGTGTCCTTTGGGATTCTATGTTCTTTTTTTGATATTTTTGATATTCTTTTTTGATATTTTTCTGTAAATTCATACAGAGGTTGTTTTTACTTCTTGTCTTGAGAGAACTGTCAACAAGAATGTAAGTGAAGTAATTTTTGCATTAACTGGAGGGGGGACTTTCCACATCTAGGTGTAGGGAAAAAATCAGGTAATATGGTTTTGGTGGGAGCTGTACCAGAAATTAGCAGTAGTTTTTTTTGTGAAGGATGGGAAATCAGAAAGGCTACAGGACTGGACGCTCAGGATTCTGCATCCTTAGCTTGTGATGGGCATTGCCAGAAGCTCCTTGTCCCTCATGTAAAACAATTCGCATTTATAATACCCAAACTTCATTTCTATAACATCAGCAACAATAATATTTCAGGCTTGGCATGGGTTGCTCATACCTATAATCTAGACCACAGGAAGCTGAGGCAGATGGGCTGCCATGAGTTTGAGGCTGGATTTGGCTAAAGAATTCCAAACCAACCTTGCCTTAAATTAAGATACTATTTCAAAAATAATAAGCTAAAAATGTAAATTTCAAAGTCTATAGTTTTTCCATAGGAAAACAAAACAAATGTTAAGCAACAAATATTCTATCAAAATCTCATTTTGACAATAAAAATTATTGCTTTCAAGGACAAGTACTGTGGAATAATCCTTCCGTACACTGTGAAGATGTGTTACTCTCATTGTTAAAGAGAGTCAACTGACCAATAGCTAGGCAGGAAGAGTTTTGTAAGAGAGCCAATCTGAGAGGATGCTGGGAAGAAGGGTGGATTCATAGAGAGTCACCACACAGATGCAGAAGAATCAACTAACATACCATACTGAGAAAAGGTACTGTCATGAGGTAGATTATAGATAAGAAATACAGGTTGATTTAAGATGCAAGAGCTAGTTAGTAAAAAGCATAAACTATCATCTGAGAATGTATAATCTCTGTGTGGATATTTGGGAGCTGTCTGGCAGGACAGAGAAAGTCCTCCTACAGATGAGGGGAAGGTTTGATGTAGTAAGTATTTTTCAGGCTGCCATGAGAGCCTTAGTTTGAATTTCTGCAACCCATTAAAAGCCTGGTGTGTTGGAATGTGTCTGGAGTCCAACTGTTTTGAGAAAGGACAGAGGAGAAACCCCTGAAGTTTGCAGGCATGTTAGCTCAGGTATGAAGTAACAACCAACAAATAGGTAATGGCAGGAATAAGGAAAAAATGAACGGTTATTACAGAAGCTGTCCTCTAATTTCCCAATTTCCCATCTGCTTGCAAGCACCCATGCTCTCTCTCTCTCTGAAACTCAACATGTTTTAGTTAAAAATTATCAATTTCTGAATACTATCCTAAATATATCTTCCTCCTTTTTATTTGAGAGTATCATCTAAGTTATCAGTCCTCTTTAATTAAATGAACAACTTTTAAACACTGTACACACACACACACACACACACACACAAATGCACACATCTAGAACAATGAATCAAAGGAAATTAAATGGTGATACAGTCTTTATGTGTGTTGCTGTCATGAGACAGTACACAAATATTATATGACTCCTAAGAGAGGGCAAATTGCCCAAAATGGTGTAAACCAGGGGTGTGTGTGAATTTGCCTAGCCAATTTCATATGCAAACAAGCAATGAGAGATGGCCATAGGTAGGGTAGTGGGTTTGTCTTTGCTTTTAGAGCTAACATAAAATAAGTCAGAAATATGATATTTTTGTGTTATATTTTGTTATATAACACAGAATATTTTATGTTATATTATCTAAATATGGAAAAACAGAAGATTTTATTGCTCTTTTTTTAAGAAGGCTAAGTGGGGAAGAAAATCCATTACTGTTTTCAATTAGTATAGATAGTACACCTCTAGCAGGGACTCAGTTAATTGATTTACATGGATTATTTAATTGTATTTTCATTAATATCCCATTTTAGATTTAGAAGAAGGCAGAGAGAGTTAGAGTCGATAAGCAATTTGTTTAAAGTCAGTGGCTAGTAAATGGTAAAACAAGAACTCTAGATCACCACCCTTTGTCACACCAAAGCATTCCAGGAGATAAAAAAAAAGTGGGATGGAGCAGTTATGTTTGATCTCTAGGAGGCAAGAGAAGTAGAAATCTCCAATAGCATAGATATGAAGGCTTGAGAGGAACAACTCAGTGGGAAAACAGTGCATCCCATTTTTTTTTTTTTTGTTTAAAATGGAGTAAAGCAAAGACACAATGAAGGATGAAGGGACCCACATCTGATCAGCAGAGGGTTAAAGGTTTGATGGTAGCTAGGATACCATCGGCATCAACAAAACAGAAAACAATTCAACAAAGAAATCAACCTGATATCATCCTCAACTGTATTTCCTGAAGAGGGAATGGGCATTTGGGTCTTAGGTATTTGGTCATATTTAATACAGTGTTGCTGGTTTTCTGGAATTAATTTATCCAGAAAACGGGGCTGGGGGCTAATTTGGATTGGGACCAAAAGACTAATCCTTTACAGCTGTTTCTTTCTTTCTTTCTTTCTTTTTTCTTTCTTTCTTTCTTTCTTTCTTTCTTTCTTTCTTTCTCTCTCTCTCTCTCTCTCTCTCTCTCTCTCTCTCTCTTTCTCTCTCTCTCTCTCTTTCTTTCTTTTCTGTCTGTCTGTCTTTTTGAATAGCACAGTCTTTTGATTTATTCTTTTTTTTTCCCTCTCTGGCAACTAAGTTCTGAAGTTTGTCCTACAATTGGGTTGCATAACATAAGTAATAGCAACTGTTCAATTTGTGTTTCTTTTTCTAATTTAAAATCTCTCTATATAGATAGATTTTAAATTAGAAAAAGAAATAATATATTATATATATATATTATTGAGAATTTCATACATTATACCTAATACCTAGTTTGATCACATTCATCTTCCATCTCCTTCTGCCAGTTCCTTGCCTATTCATACTCCTTCTACCGTTTTATTCATGCATTTTAAAAACATCAATGAGGCCTGTATGCACATAGTTGTTGCTCTATCTAAAGGAACATGGGTAGCCTTTCAGGGGCTTCCTCCTTGTAGAAAACTAATTTTTCCTCACCCTATCAATTCCCAACAGCTTTTTAGCTAGGGGTTGGAATTCTTGAGCCCCTCCTCTCTCTATGATGTTCCATGCTGTTTTGCTAAATTTCTCACCAGAACACAGAGGCAAAATATGTGAAAGAAGGGAAAACTTTATTTCCATAATATTTTAAAGAAAGTAATCAGGGAGTCCTGAATGATTTTTGCTGTAGTTGAAAAGCTGCATCTTTGCCTCATAAGCTGGGATGATGAACAATTATAAAATCTACCAGATCATCAGTTAGTAAAACAAACATGGGAAGTTTCATAAATTTTATGGAAACATTGAGAAAATAATAGAAAACTGTTAACAAAGTTTTATTTAGAAGGCTGTAATATTTTCAGACATTTTTATTGTTTATTTGTAGAACTGAATAAATGTCCACTTCTCTAAGAGGTAAGTCCCCTGAACAGATAATATCAAAAATCAGCTGCCCTTTTCAATATTTGCAGAGAATTCTTACTATATATGCACAAGGCTTAACAAAATAATAAAAATAAAAATATGCAATCATTTAATTATTCTATTTTAAAAAATTATTTAGTCAGATTTAAGTCAAACAGTATTTCTAAAACATACTATATATATTAATAAAATATAATACATAAGTTTCATTAGGAGAAAAGTAAAGAGGTAGATATTGATATACACATCATTTGTCATAAGAAACATAGTTACTAGCTAAGGTTAAATTTTCTTCCCTTCATATTTCAGTACCCAGTTTAGATTGGCATGGTCTACCTCATTTATAAGTCATCAGTTTCCAGTATGTTGAAATAAAAACCATTTGAAAGCTCAAGAACTTGTCTTCAATGACTAAATAAACATTTCAGTTAATCTATTTGTACCTTGTATTCTCGCAGTTGTAGGAATTAGTAGGAAATCAACTCGTCTAAATGAAGCAGTGAATGATGGCTACTGTGTTTTATCCCTATTACGTTCAACAAATGGACTATGATATGCTTCAGTCTTCAAATACACGAAGATGAATTGTATTTCTGCGAAAAGAGCTCTGATTGGGTAAAGTAAATGTAAACAAATATGACTTAATGTTTTTGATTATATTCATTATGTTTTATTGAATCTGACCACTGATTTCTTATGTTTCATTTTCCCACTTGGGAAAGGATTGGAAGCAAGAGGAGTTAAAAGATGTTAGTCGAGGATTATCTCCTAAATGTAGCCAGCCTGCCAAACATCACTTTAGATCAGGAAATCTTCTTTTCCTCTATTCTACAAAAAATAAATGTTTCAGAGACAATCCCTGATTCTTGCAAAGGCAGTTTAATTTAAAACCATAAGATGGTACAGAGAATCTCATAAAAATGTTTTATGAAGACTGATTTTAAAATGGTTCATTTTCTATAAAAATGTTTATGGATTTTTAATAGATAGTCTCTAGAGAGTCATTTTTCTTGAGTCTATTACTTTTTATGCTGTCTGGCAGTATGGTGTCTTTTTCATTCCATGTGAATTTTTGAAGGAAAAATAATCAGAGCTAAGTTCTCTGAAAACTTGCCCACTCATTACAATTAACTTTATTGCCAGTCTATATTATACACGTGACAAGAGAACTTGCTGGTCATGAATAACTTGGTGAGTAGTACTTGAGGCTGCCTATGCAGATGTACCTTTACTCTAACATGCATGATGTTTAAACATTCTTCCTGGTTTTTGTCTCTCTGCATCACCTTCTTCATCTTTGTTGAGAAAAGTGTTTGATAAACAACACAGTTCATATTATCCCCAGTATTAATCTAAGTAGACAGCAAGTTTGAGGCCCGGAAGAAGAAATAAGAATCACCAGTGTGTCTAGTCTACTATCTGAGTTCTTATCAGAGTCATGTAAATAATGGGGTCAGGGATCCCCTTTTTTGGATTACAGACTAACTTCATTGATTTTATGTGATCTTTTGGTCTCTTTCATTAATATCTCTTCAAATCATTATTTTTTGTTACCTGCTAATTTTCATTTGATTTGTGTTCTAACACCTGAAGACAAATCATTAGCTAATCTATTTGAGATTTCTCTGGTTCCTAATGTAAGCACCCTAGTTCTAAATTGTCTCAGAACTCTTTTAGCTGTATGCCTAGGGTCTGCTCAATTGGCTATCATTTTCCATGAATTCTTTACTTCAGTTTTCATTTTCTATGATTTCTTCTTTACCTAACATTCATTCAAAGTATGTTCTGTCCTTTTTACATATTTGTGTGTAGTTTCTGTGATTTGCTTATTATTGGGTTCTGGTTTTAATCTGCTATAAGCTATTAAATATGATAAATTTTATTTTTTATTTTTAAGACTTTTTTGACTTGCAATGTAATTGCTTTTAGAGAGGATTCCATGTGATGTTGAAAGAAAAATGTGTGTTCCCTATCCTTTCTTCGGAATATTCTCCAAACATAAATCCAATTTATTTGTGGTATGATTTAGCTCCTAATTTGTCCAGCTGATTTTTGTTTCAGAAGACCTATCTAACAGTGAGAGTAGAGTCCTGAATTCTCTCAAGATTATTGTTTCAGAACCTGCCTGACTTGCTGGCATTTAGTCTGTGAAATCTGAAACGCCAATATTTGGGTCATAATATAATTATGATATTTTCTTAATGATTTCCCAAGCTTCACGCTCTTACTAATTTGAGTCAACATTCTTTCTCTTTTCTGAGTGGCTTGAGCTTGAAGTCTCCTTTGTCAGAGACGAACATAGTTATGGAGGTTTGTTTATGGTCTCTGTTTGGTACTCTGACTCCCATTCTTTCAGTCTCAGCCCTGAGCTCAGAGTAACATGTGTGTCTTGGAGATAACAGACAGTTATATCCTGATTTTTCTATGTCGACAGTCAGTATTCTGAGTGTGTTCTTATACTTAGTCCTTGCGTGTATTAACATTCCCCATGTATAGTTATGATAGCTTTTCAATCATCTTAAATATATTTTAAGATAAGAACAAACGTTTTCATTAAAAATTGTCTGGGCCATTTTTATTCCCTGTAAATATTGAAGAAAGTAGCAATCAGTTTTATTGATATTACAAGGATTTACAGATGGACTTTAGGAAAGATTACAATTTACTACATATTGGATTTACATGTAGTAATTTAAGTACTTTCTGCTACTCATTTATTGTTATATATTGCAGTAATTCCCAACCATTTGTTCTGTCTAATTTATAGAGAAATTGTCATCAACCAAATGAACATTTTAATTAGATGTTTTGTTAAGTTAGGTTTGTGTCAGAATTAACATTAATTAAGAATATATTTCTGATTACCAAGGTAATATTTTCTAATTAAAGCAATTTTATATAACAGGGAAATCAGTAAGGAGGAAAATACCTATTGTAAATATTTTTCTATTCTTATTAAATATTTGCATTATGGGTATTTCTACTCATGGTAAAATTAGCATAATATTGTATATGGGTATTCATTTGCATTTTTAATTCCACAAAATATAAACTGACCAAGAGTATATCATCATAAACATGTAAAATTAGTATTTATATTCATTTCCATTTATGATGACTATTTTTAATCCTGGCTTATTATAAATATCGTTCTTCCTGTATAATAAACTTTGCTAGCTCTGCGGAATTCTTTGGTACAGAAGTCAGGAAAATGTGGCTTGCTGTCTGTTTTTGTGGCTACTAGTTTATGAGATCACAAACACAGTCAATTTTTGTTTTTCTTAAGGCCCATAATATAATACAATAGGAATGGTGAAATGCTGAATGGAAGATTAGAAGCCTGCAGGCCTAACAGCTTTCTAGAGGACTTGTCAGAGTGAGTGAAATGCTGGCTTCTACCTTAGAGTGAAATCCCAGACATGAACATTCTTGGTAATGGTGACTGCATGATTCTGTAAGTGTTAGCACAGTGTATGTTTTCTACTGAGGCTCAGATATTTATAAAACACTGTCTGAGCATATTGTAGGAGTATAGGTATCAATCCAAATCAACAAGATTAAATACAAAACTTAAGACTTGTACAAAGTATTTTTATTCTGTTTCCTATAGGGATTTTAAAAAAATGATGATACAATTTATTCACAGATTAAAAATAAACTCATATTCCCTTTCTTTAAGCAATCTTTTGGTATTTTTAAGTCATAATTCTGCCATGTGGCATTTCCCACAGGTGTGTGTTTCTTGGGCATTCTGTAGAGTCAGAGCATCCTCAGGTGATGGAGGAAGCATTTGGCAGTAGCCAAGGGGATAATGATTAATGAGACCGTTAATGCAGGTTCGGGATACCCCTCCACTGAGTACAAATGGAGACCTAGTCATAGTATATCTTCGTAAACACCAGGAAGCTGTCTCTTTTCCTGCCTGCAGGAATATATTCAACTCACTAGACCTGTGCCTTTACCTTTTGCAGTCTGCACCTCATCTTCTATACGAAACAATAAAGACATATTTATTAGTTTATATTTTTCAATACTGCATCAATGAGTGCCATATGTACATAGTGATACAAATAATATTTTTTTTATTTATTGACAAACAAAAAGACTAAAAGGCAGGAAGTTCTATTATTCTCCCTACAGAAGAGTAACTATTACACTCTATGTATGATTTCTAACAAAGTTGTTGAGAAAATATTTGTGTAATAACAAAATATAAATGATTTCTTATCTTTCTATTTATATGTCTTTTAAGTGATTGGTGTTTTTCTTAATGCATGTCTGTGCAACACACACGTATTCAGTGATGGGAGATATTGGAAGAGCACATGTGATCCTCTGGGCTGAGTCATAGGGGATGGCTCTGAACTGCCATGTGGGCGTTGTGACTTGAATCGTGGTTTTATGGAAGAGCATGTGATGTCTTCCCTGCTGAGCCATCTCTCCACTCCCAAGAACTTCCACTCTTTAGACTTGGAGCTTCACAAGAACAGCAGAGGTCTCTTCTCTCTTTACGCACCACAATGATATCACGATCGCTTTTTTGCTTGATTTTTACTACTGTCAGATCTTGTTTAAAGAATTTGAAATACATTCTTACAAGATTAGATATCCTTCTTACTACTTTAGAATTCTGATCCCTGATTAACTTGACTTCCATATCAGAGTATGGGCTATTATTACTATCTTCCCTTTATACATTACAGAAGATAGCTTATGCTATCTCAGTTTGTGGTTTTTTTATGAAATGAAATAAATCTTTACTACAACTTATCCACTTCAGTCATGGTGTTTATTCATGAAAGTAGTTCTCAGAATGCCAAGTTTTTGATTTTTTTTGGGGGGGGGAGATGATGCATTTCACTGAATCTGAAGGGTGATGCGAAAGCAGAATTAAGGTGTATTGAAAATTCTACATTTATAATGATTTTAACATTCTTTTTTGAGATTATGTACTTCCAGGAACATTGTTCCTTACTGTAACCAATTTCTTATCTGGAATATAAAAGAAGGAAACATTATTCATTTTGCTTGCATTTCCTTTGTTAAAGCCACAATGATCTCCATCTATGAGAGAATGCAGTAGGTCATGAAGTTGTACCCTGAGTAGTGCAAAGGTGGCTACCTCAGTCCTTATCAAGGACCTTGGATTTGGATCCCAATAGTTAAATTAGCTTTTATCCCTCCCACCATTTTGTTTGAAATTATAACTGGGAGCCATTATGTCATAACTATATACAACTGCATATCTATTAATTTAGGTTTTATTAGCTTTAAAAAAATCTTTGGACTGATAAGAATAATATTCAATATTTACAAAGTTCCTAGGTATTTAAAGAGCACTGAATTATTGATCAGAGTAAAGCAAATACATTTGCTTTCCACAACTTCCTTTAGTTTTGAATTTAAACCTATAATAAAAAATGTTAAGATCTATGCTCTGATTCCACTCTTTATAATGTATGAAATAAGAATTTTTGTATTATATTCTGTTCTTTTTTCAGAGTTGTGATTGAATGGCCTGCCCAAAGCACATTAGGCATGAGGGGTTTCTCTTACTGCTTCAGTTTGGTCATTTTAATTAATTAGACACCCTGTATCTGTTTATTCAAATTACAGAACTTCTAGTGTTCACTCAGTTTCTAAACCAATTACTCAGCAGGAAATACCCAAAATGTAGATTTACCTCTTTGTTTCAATCATCTGAACTGGAAGTTTTCTTAAGCCGGGGCTCTTTAGAAGGACCTTCTAACTTGCTGTTCTCTAATTCTTTGGGTCCATTACACAAGTATATAACCTAATAAATGATGCAATTAGGAATTATCATAAGAAAAATTTCACTGGTTTGAACTTTGTAAGGTTACAAAAGATTTGCCATTGTCAAATAGTATAATCTTTGCCTGGGATTCATGCAAACCCACATATTTATTATTCTTTACCCTAAAGGAAAATTGATCATAAATAGTCATTTCTTGGCATTCATTGTAGGGATGTACAAAAAACAAACAAACAAAAAACAACAACAAAACAAAACAAAAAAAACAGAAAGCAATATTTGAGGCTGCTGCCACAGTTCCTCAAGCAAACCACAGACAGCCTTTGCACCATTTTCCTCATGGCTTAGGTGGGCAGATAATACCTTAGTCTGATGCAGTTCTTCAAACTTATCCACATTGAATGGATGATGCTTCATGAAAATATGATTATACTACTTTCTCAAAAATTCAGTGAATATAATCTTATTTCCATTAAAACATATTGACAAAAATAAAATATATGAAGCCAGATATTTTTAAACATCTCACAATTTAAACTATTTCCCTTCAAACTACCTGTCTGAAGATCTCCTGAGTAAATTGTGAGTATGGGGACCTTGGGGGAGAGCTGAAGAGGAGGTGAGAGGCAGGGAGGGGAGCAGAGAAAAATGTAGAGCTCAATAAAAATCAAAAAATACCTGTCTGTAAGAATTTAAGTATTACCACATATGACACTGAAGTTGAAACATTAATCTCTTCATTTATATGTCAAATTGATCTTTTCCCTCCTTTTAGTAAGTCATCCAGATTAACGGAATAAAAGATAGTAATTTAGTTTTAGTTCAACCAAATTAATTTTTCTTCTTACTTTGCATTTAAGTGGTCCCACTAATTGTGGCACATGCGGTGCCAAAGGCAGATCCTCACTGTGCCAGTCTATTGCTGTGTCCATGCAGCAAGGCTGACCATTTCTCCATGTTCATAGAACAACAATTTCAGGATTTCATCAGGTGCTCTGAAAAATGACATTATCAGGAGCTAAAGAAGGAAAGAGTGGACAGCCATTTTGAAGCATATGCTCAACTACCTCACAGGTACTCAAACACTACTTCAATAGTTATGGGGAAGAGATTTTGTAAAGTAATTGAAGTCTCTAATCAAATGACTTCAAGTTATGCACAAAAATTATTCTGGCCTATCATGGGAACCAGTCAGAAAGTATTTTTGAAGACTACAAGAATATATTGTGATCCAAGACTCTCAAGAACTGTTAAGCCAGAAGTTCTGGTTCCTCCTTTCAATGTAAACATTTTCACCTCTCCCTGATTCTCAACCAAATCAGTCTCTTATTCTCCCCTCCAATCCCAGACATCACAAATGTTAATGAATCCCTGTGATTCTGTAAGGCTATTCTTTTAAGGTAAATTAGAGTATAGAGAATAAAATTTTCATTGTCTTCACTGAGATCATTTCATTGTTAAAGAAGCAATGAGAGACAAGCATATGGTCAAAATATTTTTCATCTTTTCATCTGTATTTAGTGTTCATATAAGAAAAATGGGTCAAATTCAACATTCAATAAAATATCAGAAGGTGTCTCTTAATTTTCCAAAATCATGTAAGGTCTGCATATAAGAAAAAACAATCCCTGGGTTCCTAGTAACCAATATGAATTCAAACACAACAATCTTGTTTTAAATGTAAATAATGATATTGTTAATAACCAGAGAGCTTAAAAAATAAAAGAAAATGATTGTATGTCTTTGAGGGAAATACATTGCTCTAAGTACATAGAGAAAAATAAATACAGGAAACATGGCTTTACACTTAATCAAATAAAAATATAGCAGGTTTCTCTCTTCATGAATAAGAAAACTTTCTATTTTATTAACTTAATTGTTTCTTTTCTTTTAAATGTAATCTACCAAGGAACAAAGTGAGAAGGGCAGCACAATCGTCATCCATAAAACTTGGCAATTCAATAAATAAATAGTCAAATTCATATCAAAGCAGGAATTCTCTGAAAGTACCAATATATGAAATCTTTACTCAATGACAATAAGAACTAAGTATTTCTACCATTTACTAACAAGTTCCTATTTGTTGATACTAGTTTAGAAGAAACAATTGTTGATGTATGTGGAAGTTAATGACATATTTGTACCATTTTATTCTATGATAATTATTTCTGCCTATCATAATGTCAAATGAACCATTTTTAATATGCAAAAGTTACTTAGAGTTACCTAAAACCATGGCATAATACTCATGACTTCTAAGAATTCACATTTTTAAACGTTGATAAGAGCTAATATTTATTTTTAAAAGCACAATTTCAGCTGGGTGGTAGTGACACACACCTTTAATCCTAGCACTTAGTAGGGAGAGGCAGGAGGATCTCTGAGTTCTGGAACAGCCTGGTCTACAAGAGCCTGGTTCAGGACAGCATCCCAAGATGCAGAGAAACTCTGTCTTTAAAAACAAACAAAAGAAAAAAAAAACAAAACTACAATTTCAGAGAGCACTTCATTGGCTGCAGTCATCAATTTTTCCAATATTTCCTCTCAAATGAATCATCCCAGTACAGTAGATACTTGACATGATCATTCTCATGCCAAGAATTCTACAGTTTGGGTTTTTTATTCAGCTGGATATTACTCACTCTACATTTAATGTGACTCTGTCTCTAACATTTCTAATTTTACTGTTTGACTTTAACAGACATTGGTAAATGATGGCCCATGGGTTAAATCCAGCCTACCTCCAGATTTTATAAATGAAGTTTTATTTAAAATAGCCATTTGTGTCATATATTTTATCCACCTATGTTTGCACTCCAGCCTTTAGAGTTTAGTTATTTTGAAAGAAATCATCTGGCCTGTGTTGGGTGGCACAATCCTAAAAGCCCCTACAAACTCTTGGGGGGGGGGAGCAGGAGGGGACTGGGAGAAGGGGAGGAAATGTAAATTTTTTTGAATGAAAAAAATAAAAATAAAAAAGAAATTGGTCATCAAAATAACAATCCAATTAAAATCTAAACAGAGAAATCTCAACAGAGGAATCTAAAATGGCTAAAAGACACTTAAGAAAATGCTCAACTTCCTTAGCCATCAGAGAAATGCACATCAAAACAACTCTGAGATTCCATCTTACACCAGAAAGAATGGCCAAGATCAAAAACACTGATGACAACTTATGCTCTAGAGGATGTGGGGTAAAAAGAACACTCCTGCATTGCTGATGGGAGTGCAAACTGGTATAACCTCTTTGAATATCAGTATGACAATTTCTCAGAAAATTAAGAAACAACCTTCAAGACCCAGCAATAACACTTTTGGGTACATACCTAATTGATGTTCAGTCATACCACAAGGATTTGTGCTCAACTACATTCATAACAGTATTGTTTGTCATAGCCAGAAACTGGAAACAACCTAAATGTCCCTTGGCCGAAGACTGGATAAGGAAAATGTGGTACATTTACACAATGGAGTACTACACAGCAGAAAAAACATAATGACATCTTGAAATTTGCAGGCAAATGGATGGAACTAGAAAACATCATACTGACTGAGGTAACCCAGACCCAGAAAGACAAATACCATATGTACTTACTCATAAGTGGTGTTTAGATATAAAGAAAAAAAAAGCCTACAAATCAGAATCCCAGAGAACCTAGACAACAATGAGGACCATAAGAGAGACAAAGATGAATCTTATCTACATGGAAAGTAGAAAAAAAAATCAAGATTTCCAGAGTAAATTTGTGAGCATGGGACCATGGGAAAGAGTGAGGAGCAGAGAAAAATGGATAACTCAATAAAATCAATAAAAAAAGAAAAAATGATTTAAAAATATGTGTGTTTTGTGGATATAAATGTCATTTGAATTCTTTTATGAGTTTTTTTAAGTGCCAGGTCTTGCCATTCTGGCTTTGGTCTCATCTTTGAAAGCTGAGCTCATAATTTACTTTTATAGAATGAAAATGATATCTATGTCCTTGCATGCTGAGTCTCTTTCTTTCTCAAAGGGATCACATTTATGTCTTTGCTCTTTTGACCTCAGAATATAGTATTGGGACTATGTAGTGGCTTCTGTAGTGTGATGAGGTTTAATTATGATGATGACGATGAGGAGACGACCACCAGCATATGATAGAAAAACAACAAGTCCCCATAGTTTCTCTGAATTTGGTTCTTTATTCCCCTAGTGGTGGCTCTGATTTGGAAGGTTGTGAAACTTTCAGAACTAGTGCCTCCCTGGAGGTGAGTCACCAGGGATGGGACTTCAGAATGGATTAGTCTCTTCTACATTTTACTTGTTCCCTGCACCCTGATTCAGGTGCAATGTGACCATCTACGTTAGTCTTTGCTGTCACAATTGGTTGTCACTCCATAACAGAAATAAAAGTCAGTCTTTCCTCCCCTTTGTTCCTGGGTGAAGTGCGTTGTCATAGCAGCCAGGAAAGCAACTAATTCATTTGCTAAATCTATCATTTTCATATTTTACAAATATTTAAATTAATGTGGGTGTTGTAAAAGAAATTCCATTAATCACTGGGACTTTTTTCTTGACTGTTACACACATTTTATAGATAAAAATAAATAAAACCACTAACTTGCAAGTTGTGTAACCATCACTAGAACATCTATCTGATACTCTCCACTGCATTTTAGTGTTTAATATGTGAATTAATTTCTTTAATGGAATAAGGTCAGGACCTGTCGTTTGTCTCCGCAAATGTGTACCTGGTGTCAGACATGAACTCTCATATGAAATCTCATCCTTCTTTGAATGAATTAAGATTTTGGTATCCTATAATGGCTCCACAACTGATAATTTACATAAGATGACAGACTTTTTTAAAGCAATTTTTAACAATGGAAAATATATAATTATTTTTAAAGCTTGTCAAGTATAAAACAATTTTAAATACCTGAAATATAATAAGCATGCTATAAATAGCAGTTGTTACCATGTTATTCAATAGTTACATTCAAGTTGTATAGAAGGTACTAGAGCATTGGATAAAGTCAACTTCAGATAAATGGCATTAAGACACATTTTAGCATCCATAGCTTTTACAGAAAGGTATACATGAATCTTTACCTTTCTTTCTTTCTTTCTTTCTTTCTTTCTTTCTTTCTTTCTTTCTTTCTTTCTTTCTTTCTTTTATGTTATTGTTGTTGTATGCCTAAGAATCTATGTTTGGCAAGAAAAAATTAGAGTAACTTATTTTTTATTTATAGTAGAGATGAGTGATTTGAATCAATCCTTCCTTATTATACCAATAGAAAATTTCTTTAGTTAGCTACTTAGCTGATTTCAACAAAACGATGATGGTATAATGAATTTAAATAGTTATTTACTTTTAAAAAATGAAGAAAAGCTGATATATATCCATATATGTAAATATTTATATATGAAAATATTTCTTCATTTTTTATATATATATAGTGTTGTGAACACAGATCAAAATCATTTATCTTCAACATTATTTATACATTCTACTGTCACAAAAATAAGTCAATTATCTTAATTTTCATAAAATACTCTATGTGGCAATAAGTCTGTCTCTTATAACTATTTTTCTGGAAGGGATAATTTAGAAATGCTTTTTTAATCAACACCCTCACATTTTGCATGCTTGCCATCATTGCTAACAAAAATTTACATACCTTAATACGCAATTATGTATTTTAGTAAAGATTTAAAACAAATTATTGTGTAAGAGGGACAAACTCTTGATGAAAGTATGAATGCATATCTTTTTCTCTTATGTAGAAGCATGCTACTGACCTTCAGAAAATTGACCCAAGCATGTACATATTATTATTTAACATTGTTAATGTTCTCACCTTAACAGTGTACCAGAAGCATTAATTTGTGAAGGTACATAAAAAGATCTCAGTGTTAAAAAGTTAAATTCTATTCACATCTAAGGATGTGAAGCTAGAAACCTCAGACCAGAAAGAATATTTGACTTGTGTTTTTGTGTCTAGGTTACTTCTGTCAATATAATGTTTTCTAGGTTTATATGCTCATCTTCAAATTTCATGATTTCAATTTTTGTTGCTGAATGATATTCATGATATATATGTATAAAATTTACATTATCTTTTCATCTGTTTAAGGGCATTTACTTTTCTTCTAATACCTGACTGTGGTGAAGAGAGCAGCAATGCATAGCCGAGCAAGTGTCTGTGGAGCAGAGTATTAAGTCTTTGGGGCATATACCCAGAGTGGCACATCTGAGTCATACGACAGATTTATTTTTAACCTTGTTGAGGATTCTGCATACCAATTTACAGAGTGGTTACGCATTTGCACTCTCACAACAGTAAGTGGGGCTTCCTCCTTCTCCACAACCTCACCAATATTTATCATCAGTTGTTCTGTTGATCTTAGCCATTCGTTCTGGCGTGAGACGCAATCTCAGAATTGTTTTCTTTCCATTTGTGTTTCTCTAATTCCTAATGACATAAATGGAACTTTTTTGAGGTATTTCTCAGCCATTTTTATTTTTTGGTGAGGACTCTCTATTGATATCACTGTCACAGTTTATATTTGGGTCATTTGTTTTCTCAACTATTTGTATATGCTAATATTTGTATATGTTAACCCTCTGTGAGAAGTATTTGTGGAAAAGATTTTCTCCCATTCTGTGATTTTCCAAGATATGAACTTTGAGTCACTATAGACAATTAGAAAATATTAAGACACTACAGGCATGTCTGTGTAGGGGAATTCTTCAGGTAGAAATAACAATGTAGATGTCATACGAAGTGGGAATTAGTGGATAAGGAGGGGCTCTAACCAAGGAGGCAAGAGGGAGGTCAAATGGCAGGATGGGGATAAAAGGGACAAATAGCAACCCTCTTGTTCATAAAGCCTCAAGGAGTCATAGTTTATATTTACTTAAAATTATACACAACACATACTATTTTATATATTATACACAAACACAGACTGAGTGACAGATACACACACATTCCACAGAACTCCTCAGAAGAACCATGAACTAGCAAAAAAAAAAAAATAAATAAACAAAAAAAACAGGCACAAAAAACTCCTTTGAAAACTTGGTCAGGGTCATCCAAGTGACTCAGTGACTCATCTGTATTGTTCATATTGATTGTCAATATAGTCCTTGATTGCCTCTTATGCATTGTAGGTTGGACCCTATGGCTGAAGACATCACACATTTAGGACAAAGGACCTGCATGATTCAAGCTGGATTTTACATGAAAGTCTCTTTGCAGGACTCTAGCTTCCTTGGCTCCAGAAAATACTATGCCACCTGCCAATGAAGGGAAGCAATTAAATAGTCCTATCTAACTCCATACCTATGAACAGTGATGATTTCCAGCATTGCTAGAGGTACATGAAGAGTGAGGAAGTGACACTCACGTGTATGTTAAACCAATAGTTTTCTAATTGGACTGAAGTCCTACCTGACAGGAAGTAACGCATACCCGGTATTTAAATCCTAGACAGCTTCTTGGGCTAGTGAGGTCATGGAACTTAGAAATCAATCTATTCCCACCATGTGCCTAGACCAGCATAATTCCTTACTACATTCTAAATCTTATATTTATATTCACATATAACTACAGCTACCACTGCTCCTCAGATAAGCCTCTCCTTACAGCAAATAAAAACCATGACAAAAATGGCTACTGGACACTGTAAAGAAATCAATGGATTGTGAGGTGCCAGGCCCAATGGATATATCTACATTAAAATTCCTGTACCTATGGATAAGACAACATCAATAGGACTTAGAAAGTTTGTAGAAGCCAGAAAAACAGGAAGCCTGCTGTTAAACAATCTCTCCTAGATATGACAACATAAAATATTGGAACTGTAGCATTATCTTAATGGACATATTAATGCTTAAGTGTGGAAGGTTCATGGCTTCCCACCCCTGCACAACAAATAATGCTAAGGGAAAGAGAAGTAGCCATTTCTAAAACTGAACCAACTTACTTGCTGGTTGTCCATTGCACAGAGATTGGCCCTGAAACCACATACACAACAAAAACAAACTAATCAAGTTGTATGAATATATACATATAGATATATTTGTGCATAACATGCATATATAAATATAATTGTATATAACAATCAAAGAAACAGTGGCTATCCACTTGAGAGGGAGGCATAGAAAGGATTGTAGGAAGGAAGGATAGGAGACGTTGTAGGGAGGAGAGGGAGGAGAAAATGATGTAACTATTTCAAATTTAGAAAAACTAAAAAAACAATAAGCAAATAAATTAAGAATTATATAGAACTCAAGATAATGGTGAAAAAGTTATATTTATATATAAGAAACTTCAATCATACTGCATGAATTTTGCATGCTGAATTTGGAATAAACATTTTACTATGTTGTACAAGGATAATATTCAATAAATATTTCATGACAACCCATAAACTCTGTTATTATTTGTATTTTCATAATATAATAGACTCACATCCAAAGAGCATTTAAACAAAGATATGTTTTTCTTTTTGTTTAAAATACAAGCATCTCCTTTTCTCAGTAAATCAATTCTGTACCATAACCATGCATACCTGATGTGTACCCTAAATAGCCTGTCATAAAAATCTGCATTTAAACTCTTACTTAATGCAGGAAATTTGATTTACTAGAATATGTACCTTGATTGCCATAGGAAAATGTTTACAGGGGTTTTGTAGAGTTAAAATTGCATCTGATTTCTTTGTACTTAAGTGTAAGGAGAATACAAAGAATAAAGATGAATAGTTGACTAATATGGAGGTCCTATATTGTAGTCATAGAACACATTGACAAATGTAGGGTGTCGTCAATTAACTCTATTCATGTGTGAATGTTAATGGTTTGTTTTACTTATGCGATGTTTCCTAGGATAAATTATAATAATACTAGGGAAGTTTAGCTGGCTTCTTTGTTGATAAGCCATAATGCTTAACCAATCATAGCTTTATGGGCGAGAGAAATCTGTTACTAGAATCCCATGGATCAGCATTAAGCATAATGAAATTGTTTTAAAATGCTGCAATCCTTTTTTCTCTGTAGTAATTCTTCATTTTGTGGTTAGCGATTTATCCAACTTTTCTGAACTAGGAGTTTAAAGCTTAAACTACAAGTTTAAAGGAAAATTTGAACACAGATGATTGAGAGATAAACCAGGATGTTAGTATTTTATGTTTTGTCTTTATGTCTATTTGTTTCTTTTTTCTCTGTAACAATTTTTCTTCATGAATTCTAGTTAATTTTTAAACAAATCACTACATTGCTATCTTTATAAAGATAGAATTTTAGCCTATGCATTTGTTGTAGGGCCTCAGTTCTCTTTGTCTTTCTTTCCCTGCACATCCTGTTTTATCCATTCCCATGGTTTCAGTTATTGATACTTTGCACTTACATCTGAAGTCTACAATTCCAGACATGACTTCAAAAATCTGAACTAATAACACCAAGTTCACAAAAAATACTAGTTTGATATTCTAAAATAATCTTCAATTAAACAACATTTCTTTTCCTCACAATCTGTAAGAAAACAAAAGTCAAATCAACTCTCTGGTCCTCTGGATTCATATAACACAAAAGAAGAAAAAGACATGATAAAGAAAAGAGCTTTCAAAATTTCTAGAAGATTTTGACCTTCAGCATGGATACAAAGGGCCAACAGTATTCAAGACAGAAAAAAAGAGCTTTACCAGTTGTCTTTAAGGATTTGCCCACAATGAAGCTAGGAAACATTTAAACTTTGGTTTTCTTCTCCTTTATTTCACATTAAGAAGCATGAACACAGTGAATTTCACACATTCTCAATAACAACCCAACAACAAACTCTTCTGATGCTTTAACTAAGACTATCATCATGAACTCCAACATGTGGAAAACAACATCAAATATTCACGGTGACAAAAGTAGATCCTATCAAATTTAACATTCTATTGCGAACTAGGGCAAATTGCAAAATAAATTCCACAACCACAGTAACCAAGAAACTATTAGAAACCTAGGTAAAAAATAGCTTGCTTGGTTCCTCACTTGTACCAAAATCATAAATTTAAATGACTTTTCAGAGCAATTGTTTAACCTGCTAAGAAAATCAGGAATCATCTAACGTCCCTTTCTCCACAGTTATTCATTTGTCAAGACTATTTGTTTCATTTCAACATATGTGTCTGCTTCTCTTATTCTCACTGTCTTGGAAATAACTTCAGATTTTTAAACAATCTGAGCTTAAGATGTTAAGATTTAATCACTTCCACTTTATCCATCCCCAATTTCTGTTTGTGATGTTTCTTAATTTTATATCTTGATGATATCAATGTTGCTTAATTATTTCTAAAATTTGAGAGTAAATTGATTTACTCTGGCCAGAGGCTAATTTTTAAGTATAATTTTATATTTTGATTATATCAGTGTTGCTTAACTCTTTCTAAAATTTGAGAGTAAACGGTTTACTCTGGCAGGAGACCTGTGCCACAGCCTTCATTTTTATGTCGGTGATTATGGGCTCATCAAGAGACAACCTTGTGGCCTTCAACCCTTGAATAAGGATTTTATCCTTGTCTTTCAATAACTGTCTCACCAGGTTTAAAGGGGATCTTCAGTTAACCCTTCCTTTGTTCTTCCTAACGTAAGTAAAGACTTTATTTTCTGTGTTTGCATATCACCCCAGAGAGAACACTCTTATGGGCATAATGATACTGGATAGATATTTATCACACATCTTTCTAAACCAGAAGAATCAACAGTCTTGGAGAAAGTTTTGGTATATTTATGCACACTTAGCTAACAGCATATAAGATACACATTGTATTGTTTAAAATAGCATATAACAAAAAAGATATTCATTGTACTACCAGAAGTGCCTTTATAATTTGTAAGTCCTTTTATAGGCATGTTGAAGTGTATAACCACAGAGTAGAGACATTGTTTTACTTCCTCAAAATTTGTTTTTCTTTTTATTCCACTCTTTGGAGTATTAACTATCCATTGAAAGTATTCTCAGTTTATGGGCTTTTCTGAGTTATGTTTTATATATTTACTTTTGTTTTCTTTTTATGTAATAATTCACGCTGTGTTTCTAAGACTGATTTTTTTTTAAATAGGTGAAGTCTCCCAGAGTTTTTAAGAAAAGAAACAATTGATGGCACTATAATTCAGTAAAAGTAAATAACTTTTTTAAAACAGTTAAAATATTTTTTGGTGTCTTATATCTAAAATTAGCACAATTGTCATTAATCTACTATGATATATTTAGATATGATTATCTTCTCTTTGCTCTTGGCCAGCTAAGCCAGGATACTTTTGACTAGGTACAACTAATCATATTTACTAAATCTGAAAAACATTACATATTTATAAAATCTTTTACAGGACACTCTCATAATGTAAAGTTACAAAAACTATAGCCATATGTAGAATACAAATCCTTAGTTTTTTAAGCATAGCAATGCAATGTAGTACATAGATTAGCCAGAAATATGCACAAAGGTTTTTATAAATATCTCATAAAATAAGAAATATAAACAACCAGGAAAAAGGCAAAAGATTTTTTTTTAAAAAAATGACTGTTAAAATGCTGCCCTTAGTTTATAAACTTTATACACATAATAAGAAGATATTGGATTGAGAAGCACTATTATTAGTGCTAATATTATTATTTAAGTTAGTAAAGCATATCTGTGCATCATTTTTAAGGTAAAAATGGCAGTATATAACAAAATATTAAAAGATACTCATAGTGTGAGATCTAGTATTTGCACTTTGAGTAATTTTCCCTACAAAAATATTAACAATGCATCAGTTTTATCCACTGACCTTGTGCTAAATCAGAAAATATTCTGAAGTTCACAGACTTATAAGATGTTTCTTTAAATTTTCTATTTATTTTTTAATTAAACTTTTTTTAAGTTTTTGAGATTAATATAATTACAAAATTCCATCATTCCATTTACCCATTTCCTCCATCCAGACTCATGGAGGAAAATCATGACTGGATTTTTCTTAGTTGTGTGTGTGTGTGTGCTCGCGCGCATGAGCATGTGTGCTTACATGTGTGTGTGTTCCCTAAATACACAAATTCAAATTTCTCAGTCGGTACAGTACTATGTATATGTCTATGTCTTCTGAGCGTTTGGTATTGGATAACCAATTGGTGTGCTCTAACATAAGGAAAATGATCACTTTCACTTTTGCATTCTTTAAGTTGCCTATAGTGCTTTGCATAGTTTTGAGGCCTCCTGGATTTTCTTGCTTCTTTATTATCACATCTATTGGTGTCTTTCAAGTTCAGGTCATCTTTAGACAATCATGTTACTGAAACTTTATACATATAGCTTCTGACATAATAGGGAACACGATCCCATCACAAACTCTCTCTGCCTGAGGCTCTTACACTTTTTCCAAACACCTCTCTTCCACAATAATTCCTGAGCTTTAGGAGCTGGAGTTGTGCTGTGGATATGCCATTTGGTACTAGGCTTCAAACTCTTCATTTTGATCAGCTGTGTTTTTCTTTAACAGTCTGTAGCCTTTTGATAAAATTTAAACTCTGAAAGTTGAAACATCAAAACTGTTAGAAGAAAACATAGCTTGTACCGTATATAATAAAATTATAGGATTATACTTTCTGGATAGGTCTCCATTTGTCTAAAATTAGGGTTAACAGCTGACAAGTGGGAATTCATATAACTAAAGCATCTGTGCAGATAAAGAGACAGATAATCAGAAGAGGACTCCCACAGTATGGGATAGAATTTAGCAAACTATTCAGGGAACACAGAATTAATATGTAGAATATGCAAAAGCTCAAAATACAGAATAAAATAATGACTCATTCATAAAATGGACCTGGGATCTGAACAGAAAATTTTTGAAAGAAGAGGAAAGAAATGGTTAAGAAATATATTTAAAAGCAAACAGTTTATTATTGTTAGAAATTAGGAGATTGCAAACAACTTTGAGATTTATCTTGCCTTAGTTATATTCTCAAAGACTAAGGATCAACCGCCAATAAATGTAAGAGTAGATGTGTGTAAAAGTGGCTTCTCATTCACTGTCAGTGGGATTGTATACTCATGCAGACACTCTGGAAGGCAGTATGGGAGCCCTCAAAGCTGTTCAAGCATGTATACCACATAACCTACCTATAACACTCCTTGAAATATGCCTAAAACACTTGACATCCTACTGTTTGCTCATGCATGTTCATTGCTGCTCTAGTCACATTAACGAGGAAACAGGAACTACCTAACTGCCATTCAACTGATGAACATATAATAAAAACGTTATACATATGAACTATGGAATATTATGTAGCTATGAAGAAAAATGAAATCGTGAACTTTTAAGGTAAATGGATGTAACTCAAAAAGATCCTATTGAGTGGGACAATCCATATCCAAAGGGACAAGTGCTGCATATTCTATATCATATAAAGTTGCTAGCTCCAAATCTCCAGATTTGCGTATATAACCTACAGAAACTACAAAACCTGAGAGGAAAAAAAACAAACAAAAACAAACAAACAAACAGATCATGGAGTGAGTGAAAAAGAGCAATAGATAGGGGAAAAGCAGAAAACAAATGCTTGAAGGAGAAAACGGGGGAAATGGAGAAGATTTTAATTGGGGGGGCAGGAGTGTCTAAAATGCCATGAGTAAATGTATTATTATCTGTCTACCTAAAATTACAAGCACGTAAGAAATTGCGCACCTATACATATAAAATTTAATTGAAAATTTCTCTGATGCACTGTCAATACTCTCCCCGCGATGTTTACACTAACACACACCCCTTTTCTTTCTTTTTTTTTTTTTACATGTATTCAACTTTATTGATTTTTAAAACTAAATTTATGGGTTTGGCAGCTGAGATTTGTGAAAATTGATAATAATTGTAATTTTTAATACATTTCTCTTGAATTCCCGTAATTGTTTTGTTTTGTTGTTCATGATTGAATCCAGGTTCTCACTAGAAACTAATAACAAAGAAGTTGTACACTGAACTGTAAGCCAAGTCTTCCTTAATTGATATTTTTTTTCCATACATTGTTTTGTTTTATTTTTTCCATTCAAGAACATAATTAAAGAAATAAAATTTTTACCTTTCTTCCCCTTCTCCCGGTCCTCTCCCACTACCCCCC
>PVIU01004384.1:0-128004 GCA_004026605.1 Ondatra zibethicus | reverse complement strand
GCAACATGGCCAGTTCCTTAATCACAGGGATGAGCTCATTAAGTGGCCTAGTGAGAAGAATGAAAGTCAGGCACTAAAGGCTCTTAATCACCAGGAGTTCCAGTGCCTCAGGAAATCACTGTTCCCTGCCTGGGTCCTGGTTTTCACTTACAAATAAGCAAGGCTGTACATGTTTCTTATTAGAAAGGTTTTTCCCTCCATAAGAGCCCTTCTGTGCATTTCTGGCAAGTCAGATTTATCCCAATATCGCCATTTCCTGTTGTTGCTTTGTTATTCTACTGTCTGGTTACTCCAAAGGCTGAAACATGAGGATCTCAGTCCAGATTCCACCTAGCCTATGAAGTGAGTTCAAGGCCAGACAAGGCAACTTGGTAAGAACTCATATTAGAACAAAAAGTAAAAGGAGGGCTGGAGATATAGCTCAGTGGTAGAATAAATGTCTAATAACCAAGAGGCCACATGCTCAATGCCCACTACCACAAAAAAGAAGAAAAGCCAGTTTATACTATCTGCATACCATTAGTACCAACTCTATTGAACATCTATTGAATGTACTAATACGTTGCTAATCCTATCTTTACTATAAGTGCTTGATCTCATCTTACGTGTACAGAAATTGAGGTATGTATGTGATATGAGCAGGGAAGAGCAAAGGAAGAGTGCAAACAAACCCAGAGTGTCTGACGTGAGGGTGTGCGCGCACAGCCATCGCGCTACAGAGCATGGAAATCCAGAGCTAAGCACTGAAGGCAAGGCTTCTAGAGAAGGGAGAGCTGACTAGGACCCTGCCATCATTCTCTGATGCCCACAGAAAGCCTGGCATAGCTCTGTACCTGGAGAAGCAGTCACGATGTGGTATGTCAGCCGCTCACAGTGTTCTAGGATTGTGTCGGTTAGGGAAAAGGGGGGTGGGGAGTTTGTGAAAGACTCCTCATTTATGAGAGGCCCTTGAGCTTAATGAATTCTTCCTGCATTTGTCATCATCCCACTAATTAGGCTACATTTTGTGAGCTTTAAAGTGGCTCTGGCCAGAATTTCCTAGATATTTTATTGTAATTTAGCATTAGTCAGGCTTGAGTTAATGGACACAGGCGGCTTTATTCACCCTAGTCTGGGCCTCACCATTGCTATTATATCTTTTGATATTCATCCTTCTGACAGTAATCAGCAAGTATTGATTTAGACACGGTACATCTCCATAGGAATTCCATTTTAATTCAACATTAGTGTACCATTAAAACCTAAAGGAAAGGGCAGGCGAAAGTCATCTGAAAGTACTACTGGCTAGAAAATTCAGCTGTTTGGATCATTCTGCTCCACTTGGTGGTAAGACGAAGTCCAGGACATAGCGTGTCACTTCTGTTTTGACTCACAAAGGCCCTGTAGCTGCCTTAGGGCACAGCCTGTGGCTCAGAGATGGAGGAGTGCTGTGGAAGAATAATGGTGGTTTAGAGGGGAGGATACTCCTTCCTCACTTTGCCCACTGAGCAGCTTCAGAAGCCTCCATCTAACAGTAGCAGAGAAAGACAGACATGGAGATGACATGCTGAGACCTAGGCTGACTTTTAGCACAGTAGGGAGAACAATGGAGTCTACCTGGAATGCTTTCTCATGCTGAGAAGGTCTTGTCTCCCCCTTCCTCCAGAGAGAAGGACTCGGCCACCCTCCATCTTTTGACACTGTAAATGACAACATTATCTACGCATATGTTTAACCACATTCATAAAAATCTAGAACGCACTTGGCCTGTGAACCACAAGCTGGACAACCTGCCATCTGTGAATAAAGTCTAAATAAGTCACGTGAACTACCTTTATTCTGTCTCCATGAGACCAACAGGCAGGCTACTCTTGCTCTATTCCCCACTTCCTGCTTTTACTTACTCCATAAACCATGGTCATCTCTATTCTGTCCCAAGCCCTCATCTCTCTCTCAAGGCCCATGTGTGTGGCTGTGCTAGCCACATTCTATCTCCTGGTCATCACTTGCAGGTCTCATGGGAACCTGGAACTCACTATGTACAAAGCTGACTTGGTTTTCTCTCTTGCAAATGTGCTTGCTTTCTTGTAAATCTTGCTTCTCTTCCTTCTCTGTTCACCCTGTGCCCCAGAAGAGACCTAAGGAAAGTATCTTAGACTCCTCCCCTTCTTGTTCTGGGAACTGAATCATCTCCACACTATTGGCCCTATCCTTCAAATAACCGTCCTTGTGAAGTTGCTGGTGCCACAGGGACAAACACTGCCAGTGCCCCTCTGATTCATTAGATCTTTGATGTTTGGTTGTTTGGCGCTCAGACACCTTTTACTGTCGTCACAACTTTCATTCATCTCCGATTTAGGGCCACAACCCACAGTTTGAGAAACATAGCTTTGGGGGCTAGAAAGATGGCTCAGCAGTTAAGAGCACTTGTTGGTCTTCTAGAGGCCTGGAGTTCCCTTCCAAATACTGAGACAGGGTGGTTTCCACCTGCCTGCAGCTTCACCTCCAGGGGGTCTCACGCCCTCCTCTGGCCTTCACAGGTTCTTGCAACATGCGGCACGCACACCACCAGATTCACCTCCACGTTCGCTGTCTGTCTCTAGACTAAAAACCTCAAGGAAGACAGACAGGCAGAGCTTTTGTTACACATGCACTAATCTCCTGAGTCCCCACAGCTTCAGACACCCCCCCCAGACCCATTTGAAAGCCCTATTGAGAAGGAGAGTCCTGGAGGATGGGTACTGAATAAACCATTGGCCGTGTAGATGGATCTCTTAGGTAGCTCCCACAGGGTCAGCCTCTTTCAGTACAATATAATATACGTGAGGACAAGTAGAGAGTACCTTTGTAACCACCAGGAAGCCATCACAGAGCTGGGGCATAGCTGTCACTTATACTTGGTGGTGGTCTGAATGACCATAGCTGTCAACTTCTGGAAGCACAGTTGATCCCAATGTCATAGTATTCAAAACAGCTCACCTTGAGACACATCTCTGGATGCCACCCTTGTCTTTGCTCTTGCCTGTATGAATATCTCTTGCCATGAGCAGATCCCAGGACTTCCTAGCCCCACAGCCCCAGGATTCAGCCAGATAGTTGGTGTTTTGTGGGCAGGCCAAGCATGTTTGGAGACTGAAGCAAACAGTGGGCGTTTGATAAATGCTTGCTAATGTGTGAATTTGAAATGAAGAGTTTTTAACCTCAAAGCAAACAATAACAGATAGGAAGACAATCTGAGCTGTTACTACGGTGAGGCGCTCTGACGTTGCTCTACCCTCACAAACACCTGTGACGGAAAGATACCTAGTACTGAACGGAAGCCTTAAGAGCGACTTGGAGCATTATCTTGCAATAGTGGTCATGTGCCCCAGGAAGATCACCAGCCTAACAGCCCAGAGTTTGTGGGTTGAGGTTTGGCTCAGGCAAACACATAACTGGTGACTCTAGGTGAGGTCCTTTCCTGGCTAAGTGGCCTCAAAGCCTCTTGTGCTAATGTTTCTTTGTTGAAGACCTAATGTGTTCTTAGGTGGAAGAAGTTAATGACTGACTAAGCATTGTTCCAGAGAGTTAAATATATGTGTGCCACTGAACAGCAGGGAAGCCATAGAGCCAACATGTGGCAATGTATTTGAATGCCCGGTTCAGTAAATCTCAATTGGACATAATGAGCTGATTAATATTAATTGCCTTCTCTTTCCTTTCCAGGCATGGGGGTAAGGGTGGGGCAGAAAGGGAAAGAGGAAGGGAAACAGAAGGGACTGAATTCCTAAGTAGTGTGATTCAATTATCTCTGAAAGATCCCGAACAAGCGTGCAATTACTACTAATTGCAAGTAGTGCCGCCGATAATGATCACGATCAATCACCTTGCTTGGCCCCAGTCTAAACAAGACTGCACGCGTTCTCACTGCTCAATGGGGAGAATGGCCAGCATAAGGAGGCCTTGCCCAGAAGGATTTCCTATTCTGAATGCTGGAGTAGCAGAATCTAAGGGTGCCTGAAGATCACTCAATGCTACCCTCACCTCCAACCCACCACTTCAGTCTTCCTCCAACCCACCCTGGCAGTCCACCTACAACCTACTGCTACAGCCTCACTACAACCTACCACTACAGCCTAGCTACAACCTATCACTACAGCCTAGCTACAACTTACCACTGCAGTCTTCCTACCAACCTCTTCATTATACCCATAATCCACCTCTTCAATCTCCCACAGCCCACAATGGTAGTCTTCCCACAAACCTCCTCTGCAGCCTACCCACAGCATACCTCTGGGGTCTACCCTCAACCCACCCCTGTAGCCTTCTCAAAATCTGCTTCCAAGCCTACCGACGACCCACCTCTTCAGTCTACCCACAACCCACCTCTTTGTTCTACCAACAACCAGCCACTGTGGTCTTTCCACAATCCAGAACTGCCATCTTCATACAACCAACCTCTTTGTCTACCTACAACCCACCCCTTCACTCTACCCACAGTCCACCTATTCAGTTTACCCACAACCCACCACTGCAGTCTTCCTATAATCCACTTCTCTGGTCTAAACACAACTCCTCTTTTTAGTATATCCACAACTCATCTCTGGAATCTACCATAATCCACCTCTACAGTCTACCACACAAGAGCAGCCTTACTTTTGATAACTCAACAATGTTTACCTACTTAGGGTTTGAAAAAGGATTGTGACTAATCTCCTGACATAGTTTATTCAATCACTGGGGCCTATACACTTGATACTAGAGCATAGATACATAGATACTAGAAAGCACAGCTCTGTTTGCATCTCTGTGTATCTAACCAATAACAAATCAGACCTTGATCTTTAGGCCTATGAGACAAGATAATATTATCTCATCTCTTTCCTTGTTATTCTGTTACAGTGGAACTTTTGTGGGAAATCCATGATGTGTCTTTGAGTAAACTGCTGTCTATTTGCAAGACAAAGATTATTTTGGTCTTCTGGTATTTTTAGGAAAATCTCTGACAACCATTGGTGTCTGGAGACTAATGGACTCTTCAAACTTGAATGAAAGCAATCGTAAGCAGACTTTGCAGTTCACACACTCTGTAGACAAGAGAGAGCCTGTGAGCATCTTGTACCATGAAACATACAAGCACAGAGATCTGAGGAGGCAGCTTCTTCAAAGATGTTGTCATAACCACCACAGCCAAAAATGCAAACACACAGCCACCCCTGCGCCACTCACATGAGGGGCATTCCCTCCTTTCCAGGAAAGCTTTGAATTACCAACTGATTTCTTCCTACTAATGCTACATTAAAAACTCACCTATCATTGCAAAACTTATGTGTTTACCCTTACTTCAACTAAAAGAAACACCCACATGAAAGCAAAGGGTTGTATAGGTGCTCAGTTGCCATGGTGGTTTCTTTGTTTTATCGTGTGTCTTGGGTGTCTACACAACATTCTGAATATTTCAGTGGAGTTCCACCTGATTCTATCCGTTGCAAGACGTCAGTCTACAGTGTTTCTGAATAGCAGGGTGGTTTTTTTCTCTGTTGAACAGAGCTAACCTCCTTGTGGGGAACAGAAAAATGTAGTGATATTCATTATATTAGGTGATGCTTTCCTGGGATTTGATCCTGAAATATAGAAGCCTCATGTGAACCAAGAGTCAAATGGCAGAGAAGCCTACCAGAGCCACACCCGCATGCTAGGGACTGACAGCTAGTCATTGTCCTATTTCATCTAGATTCAGGCATAGACAACCTTTTGACATTGTGACGGGATATTGTCACCTCAAATCCATTCTCAGGAGCCATGTGATGGGATTACCAAAAAGAAAAAAAACCCAGCAAACTGTTTTTATGTTTTAAGTAAGTGTGTGCCTTTGTATGAGGCCTCATCTCAGCTGTCCTAGGTTGTGAACAGGCTTCAGGCTGAACACACTTACACCCAAATAATCATCACTATCCTTTGTTCATACATTCATGTGTGAATGTGCTCATCTCTTTTTCACAAAGTATCAGTTGGAATGGCTTGTTCTTAAGATGAAAAAAATGCAATAATTATAGGAACACAGTGTGTGTGTGTGTGTGTGTGTGTGTGTGTGTGTGTGTGTGTATACCATGGCACATTAATGGAGGGAGGTCAGAAGGGTAATGTTTAGTAGTGTTCCTCATTGTCTACCCTGTTTAAGATAGGGTAACTCCATTTGATTTTGTTTCTCATTTTTCATTATTGTTGGTTTTCTTGCTGTGTTTACTGGGCTAGCTGGCCTGCAGGCATCCGTGAATCCTCATCTCTCTGAAGGAGCAATGAAATATGTACACTTGTGGTGCATAGTCCACTTTTACATGGGCTCTGGGATGCCATTTCAGATCCTCATGCTTGTACAGCAAGCCCTTTTACCCAAAGAGCTATTGCCCCATCCTGCCAAAAAACAACAACAACAAAAAAACCAAACCTACTTTATATCCATATTATATCCATTTCACATGTGCTAATATGAACACAAAAGAACCTTTATAAAGATAAAACCTAGTGTTGGAACAGTAGCCTTCCCTAGTATATCTCAGGATCCTAACATCTATCTTGAGCTCTGGAGGTAATCCCAGAATCTGAGGGTTAAAAAGATTCATAAGTGTTGTACCCAGTCCCCCCAAATCCCTCACTCTTCCAACCTCAATTCGAGCCTGTGGTCACAGCCACTGCACACAGTTGTCATTCTTAAGCCACCAGAAAAATTGTGGTGATGGAAAATATCTAGGGCTTTGCTGCAGACCTGAACACAGCTTCTCACGCAACCAGATGCTGGGAGCAAGCAACTCGGTGCCTCTCATTATCCCATCCCAGCTCCACTTGGATTGTAAATCTCTGCTCCTGATGCATTCTGACCCACGTCTCTCGGATCCGCTGTCTCCGTACTCAGTGAAACTTCTTAGACGTAGGTGATCAGCAAGTTACCATTGAGTCTATATGTCAACGACTTGCTGAAATCCCATCTAGAGAATCACCAGAAGAGGAGGAATGGAGAAATCTGAACTCCACCCACTTTTCCAGAGGCTTAGATACAGACGTGGGCCCCACAGTGTGGCCCCAATTGAATGTATACGTGGGTCTATCTAATTAGGAAATCCATACTGGAGAACTGAGATTCCATGCTCTTTACTCTTTCTGCATTCTCCCTAGGGTTTGATGTCTTTTGTCTATAGAACAAGAGAGAGCCATTCTTTCCCTGTAGTTCCATTTATCCTGGGGATAACATGCTTGCTATAGATTGACTTTTATACCCTGGTCCTGAAAGAATACCTGAGTATCTATGGGTAGTAAATAAACACTTGGGAGGGATATACGTTTTCTTCAGTGGTATAAGGACTACTAAGGAGTCCATGTTCCTGTAACCAACTCCTCTCCCAACATCCTGTGATGAAGGCGAAGGAAGCACAAAGGGTCAGGGAGGAAAAACAGAGTTCAGAAGTAGCAAGTAAAGTAGATTGGAAGGGGAAGGGAGGTCTGGGTGTGGGAGAGAAGACATAAGGATGGTGTGAGTGTACACAAAATTGATGCACGATTAATAAAAACTCAGAGACAGAAATTGGGGTTCAACCTGAAGACCAGAAAAGCAAAGCAGTCAGCTACAGACTCTTACCTCGACCTCAGTTCAAAAATGGTGATCCTGCCTCCAGCAGTTGCAGAATGAACCTGAGCCTTTAGAGCTGTTTCCTCCCATTTTATAATCCTTTCTAGGGCTGGGATTAAAGGCGTGCATCAATGGGATTAAACCATGCTCTGCCTGGTTTCTATGACAAACTAGTGTGGCTACTGGGATTAAAGGTGTGTTACCACTGGTTTATAATGCTAACCAGTGGGGCTATTTTACTCTCTGATCTTCAGGCAAGCTTTATTTATTAAAATACAAATGAAACACCACTACATGAAGTGTCACAATGAAACCATTACTATGGATAACTAATAAATGCTAATCAAAAGAACAAACAGAAATATGCCAGGATGTTAAGCCTCAGGAACTTGGATGTGACAATGTTGATCAGCACAGTATTTGCAGAGGTGATCAACTTAAAATGAGGTCAGTAGGGTAAGAGTTAGTTCAATTGAACCAACATCCTATAAAAAGAAACTGGGAATTGGGTTCAAGTAAACATGAGCATAGAGAGAGAATGCTTAGCTATTGCAAGTCAAGAGTGCGAGAAACCAGGAGAGGGACATGGAACAGGTGGCCCAGGATCCAGCACCCAGGACTGTGAGATGGTGAATCTCTGTTGCTGAAGCCTCCTGGCTTTTGCCCCTGTGTCCTGTCAGACCCAGGACAAAGCCTGTTCTCTTGGAGCACACACATGCACCTGATGAATTTTCCTCCCTGTGATGCTGAGTTAGGCTGTGGAGTCTTGTCCAGAGCCAAATGCAGCCAAGCAGCCAACAGACTGCTTCAATAGAAAAGGGATCAGAGATTAGTCCCTCTATGCCAATCCAAGCAGCATGGAGATCTGCTATCAGAAGTTGCTGGAGGGCTTCTTGCCTTCCCCCATCTCTTTGTTTGTTTGTTTTGGTTCCTCTGAGTAGAAGCCATCAGGGGACTTGGGTTGCTCTGAGTTATTTATCCATGTACAGCAGCATCAGATCTGAGGTGAGAGGCATCACAGCAGGAGCCTGGGAAGGTGTGACCTGTCAACATCCCTGGAAATATGTAACCTGTCAACATCACTGGGAAGATATGACCTGTCAACATCACTGGAAATATGTAACCTGTCAACATCACTGGGAAGATATGACCTGTCAACATCACTGGGAAGTATGACCTGTCAACATCACTGGAAATATGTAACCTGTCAACATCACTGGGAAGATATGACCTGTCAACATCACTGGGAAGATATGACCTGTCAACATCACTGGGAATCTGTAACCTGTCAACATCCCTGGGAAGATATGATCTGTCAACATCCCTGGGAAGATATGGATCTGTCAACATTCCTGGGGAGATATAACCTGTCAACATCACTGGGAAGATGTGATCTGTCAACATCCCTGGGAAGATATGATCTGTCAACATCACTGGGAAGATGTGACCTGTCAACATCACTGGGAAGATATGATCTGTCAACATCACTGGGAATCTGTAACCTGTCAATGTCACTGGGAAGATATGACCTGTCAACATCACTGGGAAGATATGACCTGTCAACATCACTGGGAAGATGTGACCTGTCAACATCCCTGGGAAGATGTGACCTGTCAACATCACTGGGAAGCTGTAACCTGTCAATATCACTGGAAAGATATGATCTATCAATGTCACTGGGATGATGTAACCTGTCAATGTCACTGGGAAGATATTGCTGTAGGAATTCCTACAGCCAGTAGCTTTTAAGTTACTCGCCCACTTGGACATGGCCTCTTATACTATATATGCTGATGTGAAGCTCACAGCTGGCCTCTCTCTTCTGGTAGTGTGATTTGGTTCCTGTTCCCTGTTCATGTAGAGGACTGTAATCTGTGTGTAGTCTACCCCTAAATAAATAACTCTCTATTATACTCAATTCTGAACTAGTGTGGAATTTCTTTTAAGCATCCGTCTGTATCTGGTGCCCTGCATAGATCTGAACTCCACACCTACCAGGTGGACTGGCTTAAAGGCCTAACTGGTCCCAGAAAGTCTCTTACCGCCCCCCACCTGCCTGACTTGCTTTTACCTAAGCGGTTGTTTTGTAAAAACACCACCACATGCAGCAACTTGGAAATTTCCCAAGCTCGTGCACACACACACCTCCCACTGCCACTTTCTCTGCGGCATGGTAACTTGTGCAGCTTCTGGTTTGTACTCCAGCTCCTGAGTTCTGGGCTTCCTGCTCCGTGTACAGACTTGATTTAATTGCTTTTAATTTGTCAAGAAAACCATATTTCTCAGTATTTAACCAGTACCAAGGCAAAAAAACCAAAGCGGTTCAGGACTGTCCCATGGCACCAGGTTGCGCCTCTAGTTGTGACTCTGCAACCACGACACCTGCTGGACAATAAAGATTATTACACCTAAAACAGATTGCTGAACCTCATAACAGGTAATTAATAAATCAATAACCTTGAAAGTTATATATTGGCAGACAACATTACCATGGAAAATTTTAGTAACTTTTTGCTAATACTATGGATTATATTCTGCAAGACTTACATGGTTATTGAGATACATCCATTTATTGGATATCGGGACTCAGTTTTCTCTTCATATTATATCCTTAAGAAAATGGTTTGATAACAGAGCCAAGAATGAGGCACTTTTAGAAATGATACATTCTTCACAGACTAATAATGAACAGCTAGCTGACAGGATTAATACCATCAAAAATAAAAAGTTACCTGAAAAAATTAATACTATTGAAAAGGGTAACATTAATTTGACAGACAAAATTGAATCCATGTCAAAGGATACTGAGAAATTATCTGAAAGAATTCATATTGTTGAATTTGACAATCAAAATTTGTTAAAAAGTTATGATAGGTTAGCCAATAAAGTATCTCTCCAGGAAGGCAATCTGCATGCTATCCAAATAATGTCCAAGGATGAGGTGTTATCTTTAAAGGAAAAACTTCAGACCTTGGAATCATATGTATAGAATGAGGATCAGAGGCTAGGTGCCTCAATGAAATCACTAGAAATATATACAGGCCAGGAGTTTCAGGCTTTACAAAAGACAGTAGAAAAAGATTTGAACTGATTGAGGAAATTATTGGAGCTGATGAGCAGGGAAAGAAGGTACAAGGATAGAAATTAACATCACCAGTAGCGGACAGAGATGACTTACCCAGAGTTTTAGCTTCCTACCCTGTAATCTACTCTGACAAAGCATCAAGTTCTAAAAGCCCAAAAGGATCCAAAGAAGGTAGATGAATGCTTATAGGAATGTCTAAAAGAAATTAAGCAAGCAATAGTAACTTATGGCTTGCATTCTACATTTTTTAGGGAGATGGTAAAGACATGGGATTCTAGCATTAAAGCAACACCACACAACTGGCTTCAGTTAGTTTCTGCAGTCCTGGATGATGGGACTCAACTGATATTTAAATGTTATTTGCAAGAAAAGGCAAAAATTTTAGAATAACAGGAAAAAGCAAAAGGACTTGAGACTTCCCAAGATCAAATTCTTGGTGAGAGCACTTATGCTGACCCACAGGCTCAAACTCTTTATGATGAACAAATCTTGTCCCTATGCCATAAAGCAGCCTTAATTGCTTGGGACAGGATCCAAGAACTAGGAAAAGAAATTTAATCATATACCAGGGTTAAACAGGGCCAGAGAGAACCCTTTAGTGACTTTTTACAAAGATTAACTAAGGCTATACAAATAGGAGTAACAGACCCAGATGCTAGATGAGTACTTATTGAATCTCTGGCTTTTGAAAATGCCAACTTAGAATGCAAAAAGATACTTGGGCCTTTAAAGGTTAGATCAGCACCTATGGATAAATGGATCCTGCACACAATGAACACTGAGACATTTGACTATAATAATGAATATTTGGTAGAAGAAGCAATTTCCAAAGGAATGAGGAGACATCAAAATGCCAAATCTTTTAATTGTGGTAGAATAGGACATCTGAGAAGGTATCGTAGACAGGGAATTCATAGGATTAATATCTCCTCTGGGAATGGCAAGGATAGGAGGACTCAGCCTTCAGAAATATTTAGACAGTGTGGCAAAGGCTGACATTGGACCAATGAATGCAAATCAACAAAAGACAGACAAGGCAACCTGGTACCATCAGGAAACTCCTTGGGGAGGCCTCTCACAGTCCCCTAAGTCAATAGTGGTCCAGTCATTCGCAGTCACTGTGGAAGACATGTATCATCAGGAAAATTTAAAAAATCCAGAACCTTCTGTAAAAGACCATACTTTTCTGGATGATGGAATAAGCATGGATGATAAATCAAAAATCACAATAGGAAATAGGAAACGTGTATTCTGGAAGACTTCTATAAATGATCAAAGACCAAAACTAAGAGTGTGTATAAATGGCATTGTAATTGTAGGTTTGATAGACATGGGTGCGGACATGAGTATCATTACTTCAGAATCTTGGCATCCAAATTGGCCTCTTTAAGAGGCAGATGTTCAATTACTAGGAACTGGAACTCAATCTCAAGTGAAACAAAGCACAAGATTGGTTGAATGCATAGGACTAGAAGGACAGAGAGGAAGGCTGAGGCCATATGTGGTTAATATTGCAGTGAATTTATGGGGTCATGACCTGCTACAGCAATGGAATACCCAGATTCACATTCCTACAGTCCCATAAACTCATAATTCTGAGAAAGATATTATAAGGTACTATACACAAAGGTCACCAGCCATTTAGGCTGTACAAGAACACAAAGCAACTAGCAAACCTTTAGAGGTACCAACAGCCCTACCTTTAAAATGGTTAACTGAGGAACCAATATGGGTTAAACAGTGGCTGTTAACAGAAAACAAACTGCAGGTTTTAGAACAGCTAGTACAGGAGCAACTAGATACTCACCATATTGAGGAATCAACCAGCCCTTGGAATTCTGCTGTATTTGTTGTTGAAAAGAAATCTGGTAAATGGAGAATGGTGACAGAGCTCAGAACTGTCAATAAGGTAATTCAACCTATGGGCCCTCTACAATCTGGAATTCCTCTGCCTTCTCTGTTACCAAAAGGATGGCCTCTTGTAGCTACTGATTTGAAAGATTGTTTCTTCACTATACCTTTACAGAGAAAAATTAGCCTTCACAGTGACTACTTATTATAATCTCAGCCTACTAGGAGATGCCAGTGGACCGCCCTTCCACAGGGAATGCTCAACAGTGTCACTCTGTGCCAATACTTTGTAAGTCAGCCATTGGAAATAATACATAAAAATTTTCCTAAATCAATAATTTACCATTATTTGGATGACATTTTGCTAACTGATTCAAATATAGATACTTTAGGAAGAATGTTTGAAAAAGTAAAGAAGGTTTTGGCAAAATGGGGATTACAAATTGCTCCTGAAAAAGTACAGAGCAGAGATTCTGTCAATTACCTAGGTTATAAAATAGGTTTGCAGAAAATTAGAACACAAAAAGCACAAATTCGGAGAGACCAATTGTGGACTCTGAATGACTTTCAAAGATTGTTAGGAGATGTTTCCAGTCTACAACCAGCTGTTGGGATAACACCTGATCTAATAGTTCATTTAAACAAAACCTTCAATGGTTACAAAGACTTAAATAGTCCCAGAGAATTAACAGCTGAAGTGGAAAAGGAATTGATTGTTGTTGAAGAAAAATTACAGGAGGCACATGTGGATACAGTGAATTCAAATCTTAATTGAATTTCAGTCATATTGCCTTCCAGAATTTCCCCTAAAGGAATTTTAATGCAAAGGGAAGATATTGTCTTAGAATGGATATTTTTACCACATAAACCAACATTAAAAACTTATGTGGAAAATGTCTCTGAATTAATTATAAAAGGAAAATTGAGACTTTGTCAAATAGCAAAGATTATAGTGCCTTTTACTACTGATAAAATTAAAAAATTATGGGAAGACAATGAATCTTGGCAAAGAGATTGTGCTAATTTTTTAGGAGATATTAATAGCAATCATCCCAAATATGATTGAATTAACCTTATAGAAAGAACTACTTGGTACAACCATTTGATACAATCCGCTTGATGCAGCTGGACTACTCCTGGGCACATACCGCAAAGAATCAAAATCAAATAGAAATATGTGTGTAGTAAGGCTCATTGCAAGCACTGCCCACACCAGCCAAGTTACAGAATAAGAGCCCAGAGATGGATGAATGAATAAAATGTGCTATTTATATGCAAAAAAGAAAGAACTACTTGGATCCTTCTCCGCATTATATGGGACACACCAGTAACTGGAGAATTTATATTCTATACTGATGCAAATAAATCAGGAAAGGCAGGTTACAAATCAGATTTAAGTAAGGTGGAACAAAGCCCTTATAATTCTGTCCAAAAGGCAGAATTATATGCTATTTTCATGGTGCTAAGGGATTTTAAAGAACCTCTTAATATAGTTACTGGTTCACAATATGCAGAAAGAGTTGTCTTGCCTATTGAAACCACTGAACTTATACCAGATGATATAGAATTGACTTCATTATTTATCCAGGTGCAAGACATAATCAGGAATAGGCTTTGTCCTATGTACATAACATACATCTGATCCCATACAGGTCTGTCAGATCCTTTAGCACAAGGTAATGCAGAAATTGATCAATTATTGATTGGAAGCATGTTGCAGGCCTCAAAATTTCATAAAAAAACATCATGTCAATAGCAAAGGTTTAAAGAAAAAGTTTTTTATGACATGGCAACAAACCTTTAAGGAGATTATACAGAGATGTCCTACTTGCTCTTTCTATAATCAAACACCATTGCCTGCAGGGACTAACCCAAAGGGTACTCAAAGGAATGAAATCTGGCAGATGGATGTGTTCCACTTTGTAGAATTTGGAAAATTAAAATATGTACACCACACCATTGACTCTTATTCAGGTTTCCAATGGGCAACTGCTTTGAGCTCAGAAAAGGCTGATTCAGTAATCACACATTTATTAGAAGTTATGGCCATCATGGGTATACCTGCACAAATAAAGACAGATAATGATCCAGCATATGTCTCTATGAAAATGAAAGGTTTTTTTTGCTTATTATAATATAAAGCACATTATAGGTATACCACACAATCCTACAGGTCAGCCAGTTATAGAATGATCAAATCAAACTATAAAGGATATGTTAAATAAACAGAAAGGGATAGAAAATACCCCCAGAAATAGATTACATAATGCTTTATTAACCTTGAATTTTCTTAACACTAATGAGAAAGGGACAATAGCAGCAGAGAGACACTGGATAATAGAAAAGTCTTCTGAATTAAATCAGCCAGTGTATTTCAAGGATGTGTTGACCTCACAATAGAAGCCATATGTGCTACGTTGGAGAAGGGGTTTTGCTCTTGTTTCAACAGGAGGAGAAGAGTTATGGATACCATCAAAATTAATAAAGATTCATTCTTTCTCAAGATTCTCTTGAGAAAGAGAAATGACGGCTCATCCACAGAGGTGACAACCAACAGGGTGGTAAGAAAACCTCATAAGGGTTGGGCAGGGTTCTGTTCTTGTTTTTGCAGGAAAATACTCATCTTCAGAAAATCTAAAGACCCTTGACATTTAGATGCCTAAAGAGGAAAAGATAATTATACAGATAGGATCACCAAGCTGTTGGGTTCATTTAGAGTCCTGGCCTCCAGCTGCTCTTCCCTGTTAGAGATCTTTCCTTTCCTTCTGATTTGAGTTACTGAAAGCGTTGTCATAATTGTTTACCAGCTCAGCTTCACAAGCACGTGTTGCCTTGAGGATCAGAGGATAAGGTTTTCACCTGTTGGCCTACCTGACTGATGGGTATATAAGCCTCCATGGTGCTATTGAATAAAGGGCTTCTTATTAGTGACTAGAGGTCCGTGTCTCTGTCTGCCTGTCTGTCTGTGCTGTCTCTGTCTGTGTGTCTTTGTGTGTTACAACCTCCAGCCCCTTGCCTGAATCTCGAGAACTGTATGGTAGTGCATAGAGTGCAGACAGGCATTGTGCACTGCAAATGGAGGTCCCACAGAGATCGGAAACTAGGGAATGCTGAGAGGTCGCCCTCAGAAGGTGAGGGTGGATTGGGGTATGTGTTAATCCTGACGTCCTTTGCTCGGTTTCGGTTCCAGGCTGTACAGGCGTGGCAAGTAGAAGTCCAACTGAGAAAGAGGGGTAAGCAGACAGGGTCGTCCCTGGCTAGGGAGGTATTAGGGAATTAAGATGGGACACTTTCTGAAACAGGAGGCAGGAAGGTGAATCGAAGGCCTCCAAAAGATAGAATGTATACAGCTCAAAAAGATAAAATGTGTATGTTAACTGTGTTGTCTTTTGTGTTCTGAACTAGAGAAAGACATTTGATTCTGGGAACTACTAAGAAAGGTATTTTGACTTTAGGATATGGGCTTGAGGATTTGATGCTTTGGAGGGGAGGTTCTGCTTTTGTCTCCACAGAGGATGTGAACCTGAGGATTTATACCAGTTTTATGTGGTTTGATTCACCGAGACCTCCTGAAATGTTGCAGTAAAATACCCCCAAGAATGCAGCGCCCCCTCTCAGCAGGAAGTAGCCAGACAGGTTGATAATGCCCAATTTCCCTAAAAGATTGTTTAAGTGGGGTCCCTTCAGTGGTTCCGGAGCGGCAAGTCTGCTTTCCTGAGTTCTGCTCCACTCCATGCACCAGCTTGGACCCAGAACGAATGCAGCTGGGGCTAGAAGGCAGCTGGAGCAGAGCTTTGCTAGGCGGTTGTGGCAAAAGGCATGTTACCCTGGCCCAGTTGGTGCCCAGCCTGGGGGATGCCACAGCGGTGCCAGGAATATCAGCAAATGCGACAAGTGCTGGAGCACAGACCTCGCTGGGCTGCCCCGGGAAGGCAGCGGAGTAAGGAGAAGGCAGTGGCAGTTCCAGGCTCTGCACGCCCAAGAGTCTGTGGCACAAGCGGTAGGCTTTCCCTCAGCACCTGAGAAACCCACATTGTAGCTGGGAAGGTCTCTGAGCCTGCATGCTACCTGAGCTGGTTGTGGTGGTGCACGCCGGTAGGATTTGTTGAAGGAGGCAGAGGCAGGAGGATCACGAGTTCGAGGCCAGCCCAGGCACTATTAAATCCCATGTTTATGTTTTAGTTCTTTCTTTCCCTTTTTGTAATATGGAATAGCACCTTTGGGGGAAAACATAATCTTGGTTGTTCTTTGAGAAACTGTGGCCTGAGCAATTGCTGGGATGACCACTCCAGTGCTGCATTGTTGGTTGAGGTACCAGCCATCATACCACTGCCAACTACCAAAAAGATTAAGCAGACTGAGATGACCCTGTATAGAGAGAAACGAGATTTTGGAGTGACAGCTGTGGTGGTTGCTGTCATCGCAGTGTCTGCTGCTGCAGCCATGGTCATAGGACTGGCAATGGCACAAACATCGTTGGTGTCGGACACCATGGATAAACTGGCGAGACAAGTCAATGATGCTCTCCAGACTCAGAATGCCCTGAATGTCCACATTAAATTTGAACTTTTGAATTTAAACCAACAAACTACCCTATTGTAGGAGCAGGTGGACTTATGGCTTGTACAACAAATGTCTTGTTCACACTTTTATCATTCCATTTGTGTGACATCTGTTAATATTGCTAATGCCTCTTATGTGGTGAAACAGCTCAATCGTTACTTGAATAGCCCTTGGAATGTTAAAATTAGCACACCAGATTGCCGAAACCTGTGTGCCCCCTGTTTTAGCCAAAGGGTTGGTAGAATACCATAGCCCGAATGGGAGGCTGGGTCCAGTGGTGATTGGGGACCCTCTTGCTGGCAATCTTAACACCTGTTGCCATGGGCATTCATCTCTGAATTCTGTGTAAGATCAGAAAATCCATGAGAATGCAGCATATGGTCACTTAGCAAGTCCTTCTGAGCCTGTTGGCCAGTAACTCAGACGTACCCCAGGTTTGGTTGCAAATACTGCACAAACAATGAAGACTCCTCCATAGACAGGCAACTTTTACAGAAGATGGCCCTCCTACGGGTAAGGGTTTACTCTTCTGAGATGACCTAAGACAGGAGGGTCTTCTGTCTTATAAAAAATTTAGGGAGAGCGCAGACAGGTGTTGTGCGCTGCACCAAGCAAAGAAATTATCACTTCTGAGGACTTGTAATCTGAGGGTAAGAATCTCTAAATACTAAATAAAATAATAATCATGACTCACTTAAAAATCAAAGCTGGCTTTTGAGTTGGACTCTGGCTCTGTCCTTTTTTAAATCCAAGCATGTTGTTAAAATCAAAATTCAGAGTTTCTCTCTCATGTCAGGAGCCATGATATGGGATAGAAAGAAAAAAGAATTTAGAAAAAATTTTACTTTTTCATACCTATTTTTCTCTCTATTGTACCTTCCATTGAATACATATGTCTGTATAAATAATGTTTAAGTTTTCCACAATGAACAATGAATTTTCCTGCAGTAATCTTTGAAGTTTCCAGGAAGAAGATGGGGCCCCAAACAACTCCACCTGGTTGATATGATGTCATGATGCTGATAGTGCTACTATAAGACCTGTTTTGGCATACTAGCTGCTCAAGATGGTTCCAACTTGGTTAGCTGAAATGGTGCACTTTTTAACAATGTTCTACAGCCAGTAGACTTTAAGTTACCCACCCACTTGGGCATGGTCTCTTTTACTATATATGCCGATGTAAAGCACGTGGCCATCCTCTCTCTTCTGGTGGTATGACTCGGTTCCTGTTCCCCGTTCGTGCAGAGGACTGTAATCTGTGAGTCTACTCCTAAATAAATAACCCTCTATTATAGTCAGTTCTGAGCTAGTGTGGAATTACTTTTGAACATGCGTCTTCAAGATATGCCCTGTCAACGTGACTGGGAAGCTGTGACCTGTCAATGTCACTGGGAAGACATGACCTGTCAGTATTACTGGGAAGCTGTAACCTGTCAACATCCCTGGGAAGATATGACCTGTCAATATTACTAGGAAGCTGTGACCTGTCAATGTCACTGGGAAGCTGTGGCCTGTCAATGTCACTAAACTTCACTTTAGGCCAAGCCCTCACCTTGCTGTAGGTTTAGGTTTTAAGTGGATATTTCATAAACTGAGTTACAGAAAGGGTAAGATATTATATACAAAGTTGCCACTACTTAGACAGTGAAGCAAATGTCAGGCAGGGTCATGTGGCACCGAGAAAACAGCATGTGAAATAGGGGTCCACTTACAAAAGCTTCCAAACTAGTTCTTGGCAAAAAGAGAAAGTTTCTAGGCACAAATGGCTGTGGTAAAAGAGCATATGCTTGGGGGGACTGAGGGTCTTTCCGGTGGGAGTTAGGGTATCAGTTTGAGAAAATCTGACATTTTTCCTGGAGAGAGGGTGATGTCAGATAATACACCCAGTCCCTGTTCTTTCCTGATTTCCAAAGCTGGTCACCACAGTTATGTGGCAGGCCTTGGGGCAGCCTAAGACATCATTGCTACCACCAGGATTGCTACTACATCACTTCCTCTTGCATTGATATGTTTTGTTACGGTAGATTAAATGTTTTTCTCAAGATTTGATTAACCATCAAAACACTATGAAAGAACTTTAATCCAGGCTGAAACAAACAAACAAACAAACAAAAACAGACTATAAAAAAGTTCACTGATTTTTTTGGGGGGGGAGGGCACAGCTGACTTCTTTTTGAACGAGGTCTGAACTCCAGGAGGTGTGACCTGCTTTGCCTTTCCAGGTCCTTCATGAACACCCTCCGAAAAGCTTCTCCCACCCTGAGCTTAAGGCTGCTGTGAACTGTCCTGCAGGGTGCTCTGTCCTGAGTCCCACCCTCTTTGCCCTGTTAATTATCCCCAAGCTCCCTCCCCAGAGGAATTTAGAACATGCTGAGGTTATTTGCGGAGCCTTTTGTTTCTGGGAGATGGGGGCTTACGGAGCCCAGAAAGAGCAACACTTGCCTACACAGACAGTACTGCCTGAGCTATTAATATCCAAGCACAATAGCTTCAGAACGAGGTGCAATGTGGCTTATACCCTGGCCACAAGTCTTCTCAGCCACAGAGACGGTGTTATTTTACAGCAGCCTTGCTAACACCCTTGTAGTAAGCCTCTTGCCCCACCTTCTGATCCAGTGTAGAAGGTAGAAGGGAGGGAAGGGCACATGGGACTGTAATTGTCTCCCCCCACCATGCTTACTGGAGATAAAGTGCATATAGATGCTTGGAGTTTCAAAATATTACTTGTTTAGTGCCCCCTCTTTCTTCTCTAAGTATCCCAAGCATTCTGCATTTGTTGTTCTTATGTCTTAGTTATCTTTGCACATAAAGGCTAAACATTTTTAATGCATTTATTCACTTGTAATACTTGTGTTATTGCCATGTGCCTGAACCTTCAATAATACTAAGATGATGATACAATGGTCTAGTTCATTCTCTGGAGCTCAGAGCTTTGTGGGAGAAATTCTGGTTACTTCTGTCACCAGGCTAAGCAGAAGGGTGATAATCAGGCAAGAGGCAAGACCATCAGCTCATCTCGAAGGGGCAAACTCACCAAGGCTTCAAAAAGGAGAAAGGACTGCAGGAGTCTTGGGGAAATACAGTTTAGCAAAGCAGGCAGGGAAGAGTGGCGCAAAGTGAAGGGCAAGTTTGACAGCAGGAAGACAAGTTGCTGAGTACTGTGATTTGAGTCTAAAATGGCCCTCATAGGCTCCTGTAGTTGAACACTTGGTCTCCAGTTGGTGGTGTGTCTCAAGAGATTGTAGAACTCTCCAGAGTGTGGCTGATGGATGCTGGTTTTGAAAGCTGTATTATACCCACCATTGGCTCTAGTCAGCTTTCTGGTGTGGATACCACATGAGGGTCCACATGCCTCCTTTTCCAGAGATCCACTCCATCATGGCTCTCCCACCCCTGCCACCATGATTGACCGTGCTCCCTGAAACATGAGCCAAATAAGACCCGACCCGCACAAAGCAACCTGAAGGTAAGTGAAAGCCAACGGAAGTGAAAGCCAAAGGCACCCAGGGTGGAGAGGGACTTCTAGGTCACTTAATGATTCCAAGGATAAGATCCTCACCAGTCCCTGGAAGTGATTTTTTTTGTCAGGTGACATTGTCCATTGGGTATCCTGATGTATTCTCAGAAGTCAGTATCCTGCAGCATGGGAGACTCTCAAGTCCGCCTGCTGTCTAGGGCGTCTCAGAAACCTTGCTGCTATCTCTAGGCTGACTAACCTCTGCTTTCAAAAATGTGGGTGGCAGAATGATGGCGGAGGCAAAACCTGTTTGGGGACAGTAAGGAAAGCCTGCCAGTTGTGACTAATGAGTCCTCAACGGCGCTCGTCGCCTTGAGAGCTAGGAGGCTGAGTTGGGCCCTCTAATTGGCACGCTGGCCGTGGGGGCCCACTTGCTCATTTGTGACATTTAGGAACCCACCAACAGACCGACATGTTATTAGTCACCTGGAACCCCAGCTCTTTGTTCCAAGAAAGATTAAAGGGCCTGAGGGACCCTCCCCCCCAAAAAAATTGAACCATGAAATGTCATTAGCTAAATCATGATGCTCACAGCTCCCAGAACTAATTATAGAGCTAGGAGTGGCTGGGGCCAGACCCCTCTGATATAAAAAGATTTTATGAAAGGCAAAGTTGAAGGGGGGGAGGCCACAGTAATTCTCACCCTATTATATTCCTTTCAATTATTTACAGTAGTAGACACTGGTGGTGAGCCTATATAGAGCCTGGAATCCAGTGAGGTCACACAGGCCTTCTGGAAGCTAAGGAGGCCATGTGGAATCTGGGACACAATGAGGCAATGGTTCAGCTGCCCTGGCATTCCACACCTCCCAGGGTCTTCTCTCTGCTCCCCTCCCCCCAGCACCCAAATTAAAAGCACAGACCCCATGGTGAGGACAGCTTCATTCCTGGCCAGGATTTGTAAACATTTTCCTCCCATCAAGTGCTTTAATAATATATTCACCTTACTCTCCTTTCTGAACCCACTGGGAAAACAAGTTGCTAGGGATCCAGAGGTCACAGCAGGTAACACCAAGGACTACCACACACAAGTCATGTGACTGTCCTTTGACTGCTGGGAAGAGTTTAAGCAAAAGGTCTATATCCGCAAGGATCCAAGAGCTTGTTCTCATTGCCCAGCATCCCTTGTATTAATTAGGATGCAGCCTCAAGTTACCTATTCCTGGCTAATAAAGTGCAGACAATGGTCTAAGCCACTTGAGGTTTGCTCTTAGAACTGTACTACGTAATCCTCAGGTCTTCTTTAGCCAAATTGGCTTATGGTGTATGTACCAGGTGGTACAGGTACAATATGGAGGAGCCCTCTAACAGAACAGTTAGCAGGCTTTGCCATAAGCAAGAAAGAGATGGCTTTAATATTGTGAATCCACTCCATGTTTGACTCTGTCAAGTAAGGCCATAGCGTCTTCTTTGTTTCCCCTTCCCCCCACTCTGTCTCTCTCTGTCTCTCTCGCTGTCTCTCTCTCTCTCTCTCTCTCTCTCTCTCTCTGTGTGTGTGTGTGTGTGTGTGTGTGTGTGTGTGTGTGTGTGTATCGGTAAGAGTGTGTGTGTAGGTAACAACCTGAGGTATAGGTTCCCCAGCCCAAGCACCAAGCATCCTTTTGTTTGTTTATGTCAATGACACAAGTCCCTTAGAATACTGGCACTGAACACTGAGATCCATATTCAGCAAAAGAAAAAATACATTACATCATTACGTTCAATAATCTCTTTTCATTTCTGACCCAGTTATGCACCCATCAGTACTGCCTTGACCCACAGCATGGAGGAAACATTACAAAGGATGAATGAGACAGGCAGGCCCCTGCATCATTACCTTAGAGCAATTTAGCCGCCCTATGGGCAGTAGGGACAGGGAATAGCTGGTGGGCCTCCCACATGTTCTTGAGAGTTCTAGGCAATCAGCAATGGTGGGCCAAAGGACAATTACATTTACCAATAATTTCAAGTAGGCAAACACACACGCAATGTGCATGTGTATACAACATGCAAGCCCTCCATGTAGCAGTCTTGTCGGGTGTGTCCATCATTGGGAAATTATCCAACAGAAAGAGCTGGCTTGCATGAGCGGATTCCTTCACAGAAGCAGATCATGCCCGTATTCCTAAATGGCCAAAGACAAAGGTTTAATGGTCCTATGTTTCTATTTTCACTAATAGAGCGATTGCTTTTTCATATAGCAATTCTGTTTGTTTCTACCTACCCTTCTTTTCTTTATCTCTATCAGCAAGCTCTCATCTCTGAAGTCAAATCACTAACCGAGTTACTGTCTTCCGGTGTGATGCTCATTCAGCATTTTAGAAAAGAAGATTCCCGTGACTGCAGTCTGGCAAGACAGGCAGCTTTAGGAGCCAGATGTCTCTGATGGGAGTGTAGGACTTGCCCTACGTCAGGCATTTGATGGAATTTTGTCATCCCAGTCCCTGAGGCAGATAATCAGCAACAGAATGACATGGCCTGGCCCATTCCATTTTGCTCTTCTAAGCACTGACTCCAGAGTCATTAAGCCCAGGGATTGCCCTGCAAATAGATGACTCTGCTACGCTGCCTAAAAACGAAACCTCCTTCCTCAATGAATGGCTACTATCCCGGTACAGGAGTCAGTGTGCTCTCTCTTGTTGACACTGCAAGGGTCTTCTGTTCCTCTCTAGTTTAACTTAAATCTTCATGTCAGTGTATTCTTGTCAAGACCCAAAACTGATTATGCCCCTGCCTCTAGTTGAATGGCTTGAGACATTTTTTAAGCCAACCCTTCCCTCAAACTCCTCATAGGGGAGCTTCAGCCTGATATTCAGAATCTCCATCCACGCCCACCTTACCCACCAATCCCATACTCAATGCTTTTATTTTCTTTTATTCCATATTCTAGTCCAGGTCTCCATAGAGTACATCTCCTGTTTCTGCACCACCTCCTGAAAGGCCACCAAGCCATCCCCATTTGAGAAAAAATTGTATAAACTGTTCAAGATCTCTAGAGGACGCCTCCTCTGACAAATTCTCAGCTCAACTCATTGCTCTGCCTATAAGGTCTCCCTCAGTTTGGAACAGCACAACCATTTGAGCTGGCCATGTGCATTTAACACAACCTACCTTGTGCTACTCATTGCAAAAATCCTTCATTTTCTACTGCGAGAGCCATGTCCCTAAACAACAGCATCATGCATTATTCACGGTGATTTCTTCCAGGGTACTTGCCTATCTCTTTGCAGGGTAGCTGCCCTATAAATATATGGGCCACTGGATTGAACACAGTGTAGTCTAGCATGAAAACTTAACCAGGCAGTTATCCAAAGTGGGAATCAAGAGTAGATTGGACTTCCTTGAAATTTGAGCAGACACATCTCTAAAGAATGGGCTTTCCTGGAAAAAAAAATAAAGGGAGGAAGAAGGAATCATATTATCAGCAAAATGAACAATCACCACATCTCAGATCTCAGCCAGTTTGTCCACCTACACAAAGAAAAAAAGAAAGAAAAGAGAAAAAAAGATCTGGGCAACACCCTTGAAATGGCAAACTGGAGGTTACTGGTTCGAGAGCTCGCAAAGAAAGACTCAGTGCTTCCTAGGCCATATTTACCAACTGTCTGGTGACTCCTTCCACTAATCAAGAATCTCCACTAGAAAATGACACCAGGCGTGTGTCACAGAGGTTGGCCTACTCTCATGCCTGCTGGTGCCTCCCAGGCTCTTTGGTCTTCTGTGTCCATTGTCCCCTGAGACCAACCCTGCCATTCTGCAGTTTCCCTCCCAGATCACCTGATACTTCCAAGCAGCCAGGTGTTCCTTTCAGAATCAAGAAGCTGATAACCTGAGCTTTGGGATCTGACCTTCAGCCATATTCTTTGCCATGGATGTAGGGGTAGGATTCTTTCCACTGAATGCGAGAACCAATCAGAATCGTCTACCTGTCATCAGACTAAGGAGGACACTAGGCAGGATGGACACAATAGAAGCAATGGAAGAAGAAGTAAATTAACCCTATGATAGAATTAACCTAAGGTAGAATCTCACTTCAGTGGGCAACTTTTGGCTTGGCAAAACTAACTAGTGCTATTCCTCTGCAGATGCCCCGTGAGTGGATACCGGGACAGGTTTGCCATAAACGCTTTGGTGCATAAGCCGTATATTATAATGTCTTTTGTGCATCACACTATGTCTTGCCTTGAATTGAAACTACATATACCTTGTGGATTGGCTGCTCCTACAACTGTTTCTGGAAGGGGCATTTTCTTAGCTTTAACACCTGATCTCTCTCCCTAATTAAAACAGCCAATTAAAAATAGTGACTGAGAATGTGATTACTTGCTCCAATCCTGTTTGTCACCCAGTGGACAAGTTGGCCTGGTGCCATTCTCCAGATATTCGGGGATCAAAAGATTTGTGATCCAGACCAGAGAGTATAAGTGGTTCAACAGAGAGAGTTAAGGAATAGAAAAATCTCTGCTGGAGACAAACTTCTCAGAAACATAGAAAGTGTTCCATGGTTGGCAAATGAATTGATAAATGTCCTTAAAAATATTTTTATGAAATCCATCTTGACTTTAACTGGGTTCTCTAGATCTAAGGAGAAACAGCTATAAAAAATTGCACAACTAGGTCTCTTATGACATTCCTGTAATTAAAACGGACAAACCATAAACACCACCACCATCACCATCACAGATCAGCCCCCGAGAGCTACAGCGGTGGGGTGAGGCAAAGAGGAGGCCCGAAGCTTGCCTTGAATTCCTGACCTGGAGTTTTGATGTTCATCTGAGTACCGATTTATTCCTCCTTGTTTCCCAGAACACAGATAGCCTTTCTGTGGCTTGGATAAGGCCTTTCCTTAAATGTGTTCACACTAAGTAGGCACAATCTCAGGTTGATAATCAATGTACCGTCTGGTCATCTTAGACAGTGGGATTGCTGTGAGCCAAGATCCACATCCTGGAACACATACTGCAGTTCCACAGAGGACTCTAAATTCCTCTAGTCTCAATTCAGGTTAAAGCATATCTATAACCTTTGTTTAGCTGGCCCTTGGTCCTACCACCCTAGGACCGGGGGAGGGGGAGGGGAATTAGTGCACTAGTTCAGGCATCATTCAGTCCATGTTACAATATATTGGATGATGAATGTTCAAATTTAAAATGTCTTTCAAGTTGATGTTTAGGCAGCAAAGTTTACCGCTAGATGCGACAGGACTTGGAAACTGCATTTTTGCCAGTAAGCTAACAGTGCTGGTTTTCCCCTCCAATGGAGCCAGTGAAGTGCCCAAGATGGGATTCCTCTTCTTCATATGTGGATGAAGCAGAAAATTTGGAACTTGAACAATTGTGCTGGGTCTAATTATTTATTAATTGTATGATTTTGAACAACTGTTTTTCTTTATCTGAAGAATATGAACCTAACACCCACTTCACCCTGGCATGAAGGTTGAGTGGGATAATGCTTGCAGAAATGCCTGGGAACTGGTGAAGGATGCACCCAGTGAGCACCCCCACCCAGGCCTCCCGCATCTACTTAACCCACTCTCCGAGAGCTAGAGTCAGATTCCTACCGTATGGAATTATCCTCAGCGCAGCAGATGGGTTTACAAGTGTCTTGGTCTCTTCGTGTAATTAGCAGCCAAGGAGTCTAAATCTTGCATTGTTTACATGGAGAGTGTTTCTTGCCCGTTCCCACGTCATACCATCTGAAACTGTTACCTTTTATAACTGGTGGGTGCAGTTCTTTAACTTTGTGGGATCCTCTGCATACAAACTCCATTGGACTCGTTCCTTGCTGTGCATGGCTATTGCTCCATGAGCTAAGCTCTATGCCTTACAGAAGTTTCTTAGTTCATACTCTTTATGTGAATCATGCTTTATAAATCCCGCTGAAATCTGGGAGACAGATGCCACCATTAATTTACAAGTGAGGAAACGGAGGCACAGCAAGTCTTACCTGTGGGGGATGCTGTACGAAGTCAAAGAACTCAAGCCAGGCATGATGCCTTATGCTTACAATCACAGCACTTGAGAGGCTGGGGAGAGGGGATTACCGTGAGTTTGAGACCATTCTGGAAGACGCAGAGTATTTATGGACAGCCTGGACTTCCGAATGAGACCCTGGCTCAAAAAACAACCAAGCAGGCAAGCAAACAAAATCGCATGGCTCCTGGGATTCCCAGTACGAAGCTCCTTTCCTTTGGCTGAGTTGTCCTTTCTCTGGAGAAGAATGGTATCCAAACCAGAAGGAGAGTCAAGAGAGATATGCACCTCACGGCAAGAGAGCAATATCCAGAGGGGAGAAGTGAGTTCAAGACCTCCTGAAGGCCATCATGCCTGGCATCCTATGGCATCTGTGTGGAGCTGTCTGCACGTATGTCACGGGTGCTGATGAGATGAGTGACAAAGAGGGAGTTTCAGAGACTGCCCCAGATCTCAAGGGACTCATTCAGAAACCAGCGAGGTGAGACTAACCTACAGGGTATTTTAAACAGCTAAAGGTGATCTGCCTCTAGTGTCGCAAATCTTCCCCTTTGATGGGAAGTCTGGCCTCCTTACTTAAGATCTCAAAGTATAAGCCATAGCTTGATTTGGGTCCAAATGATCACACTCTCACTTCCCAAAGCAGTCACCAGAATTGCTTCAGTTCCCTGGAGGGACTTCCTTGTTGTTCAGCGAGTAGGTGGGGATGTTAGTAAGCCTTCCCTTGCTGTGATAAATAGCTGAGTATTAAAATGATCATTTCATGCCAGGAGCTTGTGGCAAAAGAAAATTTCTGTCCCCATGGCTGGGAAGAGAAAGAAAGAGGAAGGGACTAATTCTGAATCTCACTATTGCTTTCAGTGATCCAAAGAACTCACGGTAGGACCGCCTTCTTAAGGTTCTGACATCTTCAACAGCACTAGGCTATGGACCAAACATTTACCACTTGGTCCACGAGGGACACATAATATTCACAGTGGGACAATGAGAATGAAGAAAGGGTAGGGAAATGCATGCCCTTCAGTCATGCTTTTCGCGGGCTGTACGGCCTTTGCAGAAACTATCTTCTGGGAATAGCTTTCAGTTCTTTCTTAGTTAATCAAGCAAAGACTTCTTTTAGTCTCTCTTCTACAGGGGAATTAGCTGTTGAACTTGGGTAGTTGAAGGAATCTGTGCCTTCTCCCCTGCATCCCTAGGAAGAACAGCCATGCCCAAATCCTAACCACCTCCACAGGGCATTCATTCTGTTCGCACATGAATTGGTCTATCAAGGCAAGGCGGCCACTTTGCCCTGGTACTGGTGCCCTATTCACCTTCCTCTCAGGCGGAGGCTGAGTGTCAGACTGTGCACAGGGGATTCGTGGCCTGGAATGAGGAACTTTAGACATGCAACCTCCTCACGCCGTCCTGAGTGAAGTGGGAAGTGGTGTGGAGCTTCTCCACGTTCTAATACTCAGCCTGTGAAAGCAGAAAGGCGAGTTGCCATGTCTGTATAGTCCGGACATGTCACCAAAGCCATCTAGTCCACAGAGGAATGTCACAGTGAGGAGGACTCTCGATCAGTCACCTAACATGGGACCAAGCCCAGGGAGTGGAATACAATGTAAAAGGGTCTATGAGAATGGACCTTGCAAACCCCTAATAACATCAGGCAGCATGGCAGTGCTGGCCACTCAGATCCCCATGGCCCTTCAGCGTGGCATTTGGAAAAAAGCAGAAGAGAGGGCGGGCTTTGAGAACTTTCTATTCTGTGTACCCTCATTGCCTGGCATGGGTTAGCTTAGGAAGCTTTATCTAGCCTGTCTCCTGGGAGAACTTCATTAGTTATAATGTGTGGGAACAATTAGAAATCCTCACTAGCTTTCAGCAACTTTATCCTACTGCCATATAAATAAACACGGTCCATAAAGCAAGGAACTGCAAAGGTTGTTATAGAGAACAGGGTCACATGACACAAATCAGGAAGGTATAAAAGCTGAAAGATGAGGGATTAGTCTTGCCCTTGTTTCTCCACTGTCTAGTGGGCTAACCTGGACTAATCATGTCTTTCTCAGTTCCCTTGTATGTGGACAGTTTCTTGTCTGCTGCACATAGGGAATCTATGAGGGGCAAACACCAGTCTATATGTCTAAGGGCTCTGACAGGATGGAGCTCTGTGATTTTTAGGTTTTGGCATTTCAGTGTCCACTCTCCACAGCCCATCACTTTATTTTTTTAATTCCTTGACAAATACACACACACACACACACACACACACACACAGAGAGAGAGAGAGAGAGAGAGAGAGAGAGAGAGAGAGAAATGCCATCATTTTCCTCTCCCATTACCCTCTCTTGTCCTCTTCTCTCTTCCACTGAAATTCTTCCCCTCAAAAAGCCCCCAGTCTGATGGTTTTATTTTCGACCCACCCAGTTAAGGCTGCTTGCATGGGCATGAGTGGAGGGCTACCTACTAGAATACACATTACAAGTGGCGATGTCACTGAAGAAAATGACACCTCCTCCCAGGCATCCACAGCCTGCTCATTGTCCCCAAGTGAGGGCCGGGACCTCACAAGCCCCTCCCCCATGCCTGATGAAATGGTGAGGGGCCCAGTCTTGTGTAAGGCTTCTGCAGCTGACATCAGAGTTCACGAGCGAGTGCAGCTGCTATGCCATGACGCAGGACTCCTCCCTGGCCTCTGCCCTACCATTCCTCCTGCCCCCTCTTCTGCGAGCCTCAGTGGGGGTGACACAGATGTCTCGTTGAAGGCTGAGCACTGCATAGTCACTTGTTCTGGATACTGTGGCCAGCTGTGAGTCTCTAGCTACCACACACTGCAACAAGAAGCTTCTCGGGGGGGGGGCTGAGAGCAGCACTGGCCACCAAGCATCATTAGAAGACCATTTGACACCAAGCCTGCCCAGCAAAACGGCCACAGTAGCTCTTCCCCGGCAGCATTGCCCTGCTTTTCCTCTTTACTCTCACCAGCACCGAATACCAGAAAGACATCTTAATCATGTATGTAAAATCACAAATATAATACTGATCTGAGGGAGAGAGGGAAGACAAAGTAGATGCTTGATTACTGATCCCCTGGAAGGTGCCAGTCACAGCACACCCTGGCCTCCATGGGAGTTCTGCTATAAGTGGTGTTGGGGGCACAACATATCCAAAGGGCTTCAGTGGCCCTGCTCTGGATCAACTGGCCACTCCCTTCTACCTGAATTGATTTTCTTCCCAGAGACAAGTCCTGCCTCCTTTAAGGACTTTCTCAAACAACTGCCATGTTTTCATGTTCCCTCCGTCACTCCAGGAATTTGCCTGTAATGGGCATTAGACTCCTCATACTGACCCGGCTAGCACAAAGAGAATGCCCCGGCTGTGCTGGCAAGCTGAGGGGCATTTAAAGGAGGTCCATCCGCTGTTCCTCCCGCAGCACTGGTTAGAGAGAGACAGCTATGGCTATAAAAGGGAATTCTCATCTTTTTTTTTTATTTATTTTTTTTTCCATACATTGTTTTGTTTTATTTTTTCCATTCAAGAAAGTTTGGCAGATGGAGAACCCACAAACAATGACACCAGGACCTATCTCTTCTGCATGTATTAACTTTTTGAGAACCGAGTCTTTTTGAATGCACTCCTTCCTAGGCCAGGAGGGATGGGGGTGGGCCTTGGGAATTCTCATCTTAAACTAAACGTGATCAGTGATATCTTAGCCCTCAGGGCCACAATGCCATGTCTCCAAGCCTCAAGCAGCGAGTGTTTGTTACAGAGGGACATGTGACTGGAAAATGGAGATCAGGGTGTGGAGCAGCCTGGTCTTTTTCTCATTGGATGACTTTTGAAGGTCCAGCCGCATAGGGCCCTCCATGTAGGTTACCTACAGATCCTCTTCTTGGACTCTGTCTCTCCACATCACCCAAAGATTCTGAAACAATTTGTGAGATGCAATAGGATTTCACAAACCTTGTGAAAACTAACTTTGCAGAGGTCTGCCTTTGGAAAATCTACTTCACAGTGCGTGCTGAGGTGGGAATCATCATCATTCTAGAGTCTCAGCTGAGGAGTCCTGACGCCGAGGAAATCAACACAACTCGACCGACGCTACCCGATTGCTTCACAGCAGAGGCTGTCACAGCTCAAACGTCACAGGCAGTGGCAAAGTCATGTCCAGCCCCTGGTGCCTGGCTCATTCATGACTGCTCTCCTCACAGTCCTCTTGAGTGCGTTGGCAAAGAATGAGGAGAGTATTAGACAAGTGATATGGGTGAGGTCTTGGCACCTCGACCCTGGACATTCTAGAAGGAAATGTCATATTCCCAATGTTCCTTTCTTTTTGCTTACCTGGGGTCTACATAGTCTGAGAACATTCTCTGTGCACATGGCCACTGAAGGAGAAGCTGGCTATAGACTGCAGTCAAAGATACTATGAACAATGGGGCCTAGGGCGCGTGTTGGAGAGAAAATGAAAAGACACCGTGGATGGTCTTTATGCTGACATCGTCTAAAATGCCTTTCTGAATAGAAGACAACGAAATACTTGACGAAGTGATAATTGAAGACAGACTTATAATATGCCTACACCCGTGTGGTATGGACTAGATTCTCAGTCTAACAAAAACTCCGAGGCTGTTGTCCCCATATCCAGAGTGTACCCCACCAGGGATCATCTAGCCCAACTTGGCCCTTCTTCTGAACCTTCTTTCTCCGAGGTCTTCCATGAACTGCAGGGACAAGGAGGTCTCTCACCCCCCGTCCTTATCTTCAGACAAGAAGTGGCGCTGCCACCAAGATGGAACCCGCGGCAGAGGTAAGGAGAAGTCTCTCTCTGTGAATGTGGCGCCGCTCCAGCCTCCCCTTCACGGTGCTCTGCCTGCTAATTAGCGCATCCATCCTTCCCCACAGGTGGGGAAGTGGCCTGTGACTGATGTCTGGTTGCCCGGGGCCAGCAAGGCCCGACCCTGCCACCTCACTCAGGGACACACTTTGGGAACGGGTGACTCCTCAAGAGAAGATCCCTTTGGTCCAGAACCAAGCCTTCCTCCTCCCTCTTGCAGGAGGGGGATTGGGGAGAGGGCCGGCTGCGGATGGCAGAGAAACTCTGGGGCTGGTTTACGGCAAACAGACTGAGCTGCTTACGGGCTGGTGAGGCTGCCAGCAACCCCAGATGGCTCAGAACCTGCTGCTCTTGCTGAAAATTGATTTTGGAGGCAGCAAGGGAAGGAGGAGGGTGGGCAAGAGAAGGGGCTGCAGGGCAGGGCGGGGGATGGGAAGGGCTGCCAAATGGAGAGTGGAATGTATAAGCTCTGGTAAAACCCTTGAGCCAACATGCTCTGGGCAGACAGGGACCGATCTGTGCAGGGAGGACATTTGGGTAGGATTTCGGCCTCTGTGCACTATTCCCTGCATGCACGTGTGCATGTGTTGTGTGCTCGCCTGTGTGTCCACATGTGGAGGCTAGAGGCTCATCTCAGATATCCTCCTTATCCTCTCCTCATTTTTATTTATTTTATTATTACTACTTTTAATTGTTAATATTATCATTTTAGATAGGCTCTCTCACTGAATCTGGAGCTCTCTCTTTCAGATAGGCTGACTGGCCAGTGCTCCTTGGGTCTCTACCTTCCGGCACCAGCGGCACAGATGTGCGTTGCCACACCCAGGTTTTACGTGGCTGCCTGGAATCCTAAGGCAAGTCCTCAAGCTGGCGCAGCAAGCGCTTTACTTGCAGAGCTGCCTCCCCTACCGTCTATTTCCATTCCACCTTGCTGCCTGCTCCGCGTCTCCTCCTGACTCCACCGACACTCCCTGGCTACTGCCTTTGTGCCATGGGGTAGCGTGAGCTGAGAAAGCACCCTGTGTGAGGGACTGCCACTACCCCGACTCGATGAAGTAACCCAGAGCTGGGGACACTTTGGTTTTGATCTCCTGATTGTGGTGCTTTCTTAAAGACTCTGGATTCTACTCTGTATTAAGATTTTAAATTGTTTTGATTAACAATTGCAGTACATGGGTCCTATGATCTGCATTCCTGCCTCTGCTGCATCATCTCCCCCAAATACTAATGAGCTCTGGCCTCTCCACCAAGGGCCCCCAAACACTAATGCTAAAATGCCCATTTCTGGACACAGTCCCCACAGAGTTCGTGAGATGGTAAGAAAAGAGACAAGGTCACCCACTCCACATGACCAGTGTCATACAGTTGGAGGAAGAAGGAGATCAGAGCCTTGCCAGCCTTGTAAGGACAAGCTTCTCAGTGGAGACTGTATTAGAGGTGGGACTTAAATGAAGGGTGGCTAGATTGGAAATGGATTTTGTTGTTTGGGTTTGTTTGTATCTCAGGCAGGCATGGCCCAAGGCCTGGAGTGGTAGATTGGAAGTATCAGACATTTCTGTCCTGAGTGAGGATGATGGGAAATACAGATGGACCAGTCAGAGGCTTGAACACAACTGCATCCAATATTTGCGTTCCTGTCAATAGATCATGAGGCAGCTGGGGGCACCCGGACTGGCCAGCGCCAGTGCCTTGCAGTTTGGCCTCATGGGTCAGGGATCTGTTAAACAAGGCAGAAGCCACAGGACAATCCTGTGAACTACAGATGAAACTAACCAGGAAAGTGGGTAGGGGGGACAAAAAGGCATTCACATGGAAGAGTGGAGACGGGGCTGACTTTTCTTCTTTTTAAAAGGAGAGAAAATGCAGGAACCAAGTGAGAGCAATAGGCCCTGCCATCCAAGTGGCCAGTAACGGTCAGGGTCACCTATCAGGCAAAGGTGCTCAGGCAGGCAAGCAGCAGTCAGCCTGGCATTTCTAGCTACTCCTATGAATATACTTCCGGATCTCAGTGGCTCCTCCCAATGCCCTGCAAAGGGGCTGAGCCCTTCTCCATTAGAGCTGGAAGGCTCAGAGGAAGGGCCAGGAAGGGAACTCAGGTCTATATAGTCTGTGACTCTTCCCATTTTAGATGCTGTGAGGAGTCACAACCCAACCCTGGGCATTCTTCACTGCTAGGATCATTGAGGATGTCTGCCCTTTCTCTAAGTGTGAGGCCTGGAGCCCCATGGCAACAGGGACAATCACCCTGGTGACTGGAGAGCTTGCCTCGGTGGCATGACTTTCTTTCTTTCACTTGATTTCTTGCCTAGACAGGATCCTGCAGTGTTAAAAGGCAACAGTTTTTGGCCCTAGCCAAGCCCCCAAGGAGGAGAAACACAACCTTCCCTTGAATGAAAGTTTTTGTGTTTGTTTGTAAAAGACATGATTAAGAGTTATTAAGAGTTATGGCATAGTACCTGCCCAGCTTGGGACAGGCCACTCTCCCCAGAGGCAGGCTGCCGCTTGTCCCCAGTGCTTAAGTGCAGGCAACAAATTCTTAATCTGTTTCAGGGTGTCAACATCAATCCTAACCAGAAAGTTTTTCTCCCGCATTTTGTGCTCATCCTAGTCTTGGAAAGGAAGGGGAAGGAGGACTCCACAATGATCCTTCCACGTGGTTCAGCAGATAACCATCCCCTTCAGGCCTGAAAAGATTCTTCCTCTTAGCTATTCAAAGCCCCTGAGAGGTTTCTTGGGCATTGAGTGTGCAGCAAATCTGTCACCCAGCTTGTGGTATCTCCATGCTGACTGCAGGGGCCATAAAGCAGAGACAGAATTACGTTTTCAGAGACAGTAGTTTGGGGAGTTTCTCATCCACTGCCCTGACCCTGAGGAGTATCTGACACCTGGGAAAACATTCATAACAGTGAGGAACACCCTGAGTGAACATCATCCAAACAGGACCAATGACCTGAAATAAGAGAGTGTCTTCCTTCAGTTCTGGAAAGCAATGGGCCAGAAAGTCACAGACCTGTGAACCCCTGACGTCTCCTTTCTGGTCACTTTGAGCCCTAGTGCAAACCAGGTTATTGATTCCATCTCTTTCTTATTCTACTAAAGCTCCCCTCTGGAATCATTTGATGAACACACTCAAGGTCAGACACAATGTTTGTGGTCACCCCTGAACTGGGATAGGGAACACATTAATGTTGAGGATTCCTTCAAGAAAACAGGCATGAAAAAGATGCCTCCCAGAGTGTGATAGTGAAAAGAACACAGAGACTGGGGTCCTGGGAGGATCTGGCTTTCCGGGAAAATCAGCTAAGCTATGCCACTCTTCATTCCCTCTGTGAGATACCATGCTAGACCCACCCAACAGGGTTCATGATTAAAGTTGGTAAAATATTTTAGACTCTGTCATAGAGCAAACATTGATGTTGCCGCCCCAAATTCACGTTAAACTCCACTGGCACTGTGACAGCATTTGGAGATGATGCCTTTACAAACTAAATGAGGGGGTCTAAATGATGGAAGTAGTGCTCCGATCTAAAAAGACCCCAAAGTTGTCACATGTCCCTTCCACCACACAAGGACACAATGGGAAACAATCTCTGAACTGGGAAGTGGCCCTTCACTGGACATTGAACCTGATGGCACTTTGGTTAGGGAATTCCCAGCCTCCGAAATGTAAGGAATGAATCTCTGCTGGCTCTAGGTTATTCCATGTATGGGATTTTGTGATGGGACCCCAGGTCCATCAATACGAGCAGATCTTCCACCCCCATGTCTGGTAAGCCAAAAGACACATTTAGTATGCCTACTCTTCCCCGACTCAGTTGCTCAGAAAATCCACTTGCAAGCTGACCTTGAATTGTGTCACCATACATGCTTCGTATTCAGCACTTTAGGAAACTGGATTCCCACAGATACAGGGCTGGGGATCTTCCCAAGAAGTGACTGGAAAAGAATTGGGTAAGAAGGGCTGAATAAGGACCAATCACATGAAGGTCTCATCCCTGCATAGTTGAGAGGCAGTGTCAAGCCTTTTCCAAAAAGACAGGGTGCTGCCTCTATCCACAACTCTGCCTTTCAAAGGATGGAGATCCGGAAGATCTGGACAGCAGGCATTCTGGCAATCCTCCAGAGCTGCAGGATAACATTGGGTAAGCCGGAGGCAATGGGAGGGGACTGAGTGGGTACGCCTTCACCCCAGTGTTACCACCCTTTCAACCCCAAGTAGTCATGAAAAATATCTTCTGGAACACCCTTGATTTTCTCATTTTAAAATACCAATGATGCCATGTCAAAAACATTTATTTTGAGAATCATTAGAAGGTCGTTAGAAGGTTCCAGAAAGTGAGAGATTTTACGCAGCCAGACTACAAGGCCCTGATATCTCATGTTTGGACTCTGGCTTCCCCAGGCAAGCTTATGTGACACTCCTCAGCCCCTTGTCAGTCGACTGAGCAGCAGGGGAACCAGGCCGTCCTGACAGGTGCAGGTACAAGCTAGAATCTGAGGAAAAGCCTTTGGAGCCAGCAGAGAGGATCCCAAACAGAAGCCATTGATGGGCAAACCATTCCCCTCAAGCCCTACCTTCTCCTCTGTGTGTGTGCGTGTATGTGCAGATGTCATGTGTCAGAAGGGAGGGCAGAAGTCAACTCCAGTCCTTGTTTCTCAGGTGCCATCTACCTTGTTTAGGGGGACCCAGTCTCTCACTGGCCTAGGGCTTGCTGGTTATGCTAGACTGAATGGCCAGAGAGCACCAGGGGTCAGCTCAGTTCCACCTCCCTAACTCTGGAATTAAAAGCATATACTGCTGTGCACAGCTTTCTAGGTGGGTTCTAGGGATTGAAGCCAGAGCCTTGTACATACAGGGCAAGAACTTTGCCAATCAAGCTACCATCCCAGACACATCTCTTAAAAAGAAAAGAAAACTCAGAGGCCTAGAGGAAGAGAGGAGGGGCGACTCTATCTGTCACCAAATCCATGTCTCAATTGTCTTACTGCATCTAACACCGATTTCTTTGAAGTCTGAAGCCAGCCTCTCTCAGAAAAGTTCTGCCACAGTGCCCACTGCGGAGTCTTTACCATTTGCAGCATCCATTGGGTCTTTTCATTTGAGGATAGTTCTGAGTCTCACTGGTGATACAAAGTAGTTCATTTTTCTGCAAGCTCTTCTCTGTAGCAGTGCTTTGGGACAGGAAAAACAAACTAACTAAAAAATAAAAGCTGTGTGCTGTTATCACTTAGGAGCGAGTAGCCAGGAGAGCTGGTTCCGCCATACTTGGCTCCTCTTGGGTGATTAGCATGCAGTCTGCATCCCTCACGCCGGCTCGAGGTTTGGTCTATCCTTGAGTGATCTATGAGCTGTCACCCGTGCTATTAACAGGCATTCTCCATTTCAGCACCCTCAGCACATTTACTTCCTCGTCTGTATGATACTGTTCTGTCCTTCATTAACAACCACTTCCAAACCCTTCCAGAACCTTCTCGTGGGTCATCTTCATGGGTCAGAGCAAGACTCTGGCCAGGGTGATAAGGGGGTCACTTTTTGTCCTAAAAGGAAAGCTGCTACTTGGTGGCTTATGAAGCACAGGACACGGGACAGTTTCCTCCATATCAAAGGTCTTCCATCGACTTCTATTATTGAATGAATTGTTAAAAGAGACAGATCCGTAAGAGGATTCATGATTTGGAGACTGGCCATCACTTCGAAAGGTGTTGTCAGTTCTTTGGATCAGGTTGAGGAAGAAGAAAAGGATGGAGATGGAGCAAGCTCTGCCTTGTTGATGCTTTGCCTAGCAAAAATAGGGAGGCTCAAATAACAACACGTAGTGAAGGGTCCCAGCAGGGGGATTAACCTGCTACTCGTGGATGATTCTAGGCATGACAGAGCCTGTTGGAACATTTCAGAGAATGTCAACAAGTAATAATGAAGCCTTCCCCGTTCTACATGCTCTTCCAGTTTAAATACTTTGTCTAGTTACTGTCTGCCAGTGTCTCCCATCATTACAAGGGGAAGCCCTTTGCTCCCCACAATGGATTTCTAGCTCATTTGCCTGGTTCCACAGGCTTTTCCACTCACTAGTGATAGAAGTTGGGATGCAGGAGAAACATCCTTAAAAACTGTTCTTGATTAATAAAATCCTGCATGTCCCCCAAAATGGACTTGCAATTTGCAGTCAGATTCAGATATTGCCTTAGCATTTGAAGCTTTCTCATATCAGTTCAGCCTGGTTTCTGTGAAGCGGTTGCTCCCAAGCCCACACTTGGTTATTTCTGTCTTGGGATGGTTCCCTTTCATCCCTCCTGTCTCAGACCAGCCAGAAGCCCCTCCATCTTCCTTGAGGAGCCTGCACCCTGTATTCCAGCTCACATCCTTCCTTTGAATAATTTCCTATAGCATGAATGGAGTGCTGTTTTGAGTTGGCAGGGCTGCAATGCCTTCTCTTTATATCCTGATATATCTCTGTCATGATCAGTACTGTGGCACACCTTGGCTGTCCTCAAGGTACAACACAAAGGGCAGCTCACCGAAAACCTCATAGATGTTCTGTGGGTGGCATAGGAGAGGCAAATACAAAAGAAGAGGAAGACCACAGCAGCACTGAGTTCAGCTGCATTCCTTAAGCCATCCATTGGGAGGCAGTGGCTGAGCCAGTTCTAGCCCTCTCAAAAGCTCCAATGGCACCAGGGACACCAGAAGCTCCAGTGGCACCAGAGACAAAACCCCAGAGGGTACTTGCAGATGACAACTCAGTCAGTCACCGTGCTTTCCTTGCTGAAGGAATCAGAGCCACTCTGTGGCACGGCGTTTGATCTCCCTTTCAAACTGCCAGATATTTTCCTTGCAAACAACAACCAAAAAAAAAAAAGAGAGAGATAGATGTATCTATGGACCAGGAGGGAAACAGCAAGCCAATTTGGAACCCACTTCGGCCAAGGAAATGGTACAATCTCGCTGTAATGCGATTAAGTCAAAATTACTTCCAAACGGAGATGTAATTATGACAGCAACTTCTTTGGGGGCAGGCTGAGATTTATTCTTTTTTGGAGAGCCAAGACTGGATTTAGTTTTTCATGAGCCCGGGGCAGCAAAGATATGGGGCAACTCAGAGGGTTTTCTTTCTCAGAGAAACATTCCAAGCAAAGAAGAAAGCTGGAGATGGCCTAAGGAAAGCTCTGCTGACAGGGTAGCTTGGGAAAATGAGCTGTGGACTCCAGCCCTTCAGGTGCAAGGGATGGGCAAAACATGGGAAGGAAGAACCCTCTGCTGTGGTCAATCCTGAAGAGTTCATGGTTCTGAGAACAGATGGGATGACATCATACATGCAGGCTGTATGCATGCATGCATGCATGTATATGTGTGTGTGTGTGTGTGTGTGTGTGTATGCCTTCAGAACCACTGCACTGACTGGTGTGACATTATATTGAAGGAACTTCTGATACAGAATACTAATCATAATTAGCTTGGAACTAGACCAAGAATGTAAAACTTATGATCTCATCCCTGTAACAGCCCAGTGACTGGGTGTTCTACCCATTCTACAAAGGAGAGACAGCCTCACAGAAGCAGTTTGACTCAGAGCACCCAGCACATAAAAGACAAAGACTGAAAGCAAACAGCAGCCTTGTTGACTCTGCCTCCTGCGCTTGTACCTCCTGATGCAGTCCTTGAGACCACGGGGAGATAGGCCCAAAGCCTGGGTGTGTTTACTCTATGGGTGCCTCCATCCCAGCATGTATTAGACCTTAGAATTGCTTATTTGCTTGTCTTTGGCCTGCCAGACAGCGAGCAGTCTAAAGCCACTAACCCCTGGCACTTAGCCAGGATGAGGGCACACACATAGCAAGTACAAGGCTCTGAAGAGAAAGATCCGAGAGAAAGACCAGTGTGCTGCTGATTTAAAAGAGGATTCTCGGGGAATTCTGATAACAGAGGAAGACAAGTAGGCATTAGTCAGTCAACATTAGTCAGATCATGTAAAAAAAAAAAGTGTACGTTGTAACCCATAATTCACTCTCCTTAAAGAGAAAGGAGCTACTAACTGCTCTCAGGGCAAGATGGGACTGAATTTTAAACTTTCAGGTTGTCTTAGTTAGGGTATCTATTGCTGTGACAAAACACCATGACCAAAAAGCAAGTTGGGAGCCAGGCGGTGGTGGCACATGCCTTGAATCCCAGCACTCGGGAGGCAGAGCTAGGGTGGGTGGATCTTGGTGAGTTTGAATCAGCCTGATCTGCAGACAGAGTTCCAGGACAGCCCTGTCTTAAAAAAAGTTTTAAAAAAAAAGAGGGGGGTATTTGACTTATACTTCCACATTGCTGTTCAGCGATGAAGGAAGTCAGGACAGCAACTCAAACAGGGCACGAACCTGGAGGCAGGATCTGATGCAGAGACCATGGCTCTCAACACACCTTCTTATAGAACCCAAGACCAGCAGCCCAGGGATGGCACTACCCACCATGGGCTGGGACCTCCCCCATTGATTACTAAATGAGAAAATGCCTTATAGTTTGTAGTGTTAATTTAATTAATCTTAATAAAAAAATCAGGAGTCAGATATTGGGGTGAAAACCTGAAATATCATAGAAGCAAGGGAGCAGTCACAGTGGCTTCCTACCTCTGCAGTTCCTCCATCCAAAAAAGCCGAGATCCTCTCCACTCAGCCTTACTACTTCCTGTCTCCTCTCTGTATTCAGTCCTTTAAACCTCAGTGGTTAATTTTGGCCAGCTAGTAGCTAGCCCTGCTCTCGGACTCCAGGCAAGCTTTATTTGTCAGAACACAATCAAAATATCACACAATAGCTGGATCTTGATGTGGGAGGTCCTTCTGTATATGTGTTGCTTTTATTGGTTGATAAATAAAGCTGTTTCAGCCAATGGCTTAGCAGAGTAAAGCCAGGCAGGAAATCCAAACAGAGATTATATATAGAGAGAGTAGGTGGAGTCAAAGAGACGCCATGTAGCTGCCAAAGGAGGAACATGCGGGCACCGGCAAGACACAACTTAGTGGCAATACACAGATTAATAGAAATGGGTTAATTTAAGATGTAAGAACTAGCTAGGAATACGCCTAAGCTATTGGCCAAACAGTGTTGTAATTAATACAGTTTCTGTGTGGTTATTCAGGTCTGGGCAGCCAGGAAATGAACAAGCTGTCTCTGGCTACAGGATCATCTCATTGAGGCATTTCCTTAATGAGACTCCATCCTCTGATGACTCTAGCTTGTGTCAAGTTGACACACGAAACCAGCCAGTAAAGTGACCCCTTGTCAACAAACACACCACAATTAAGCAGCACCCCTTCCTTTCTTATCCATCCCCAAGATCCCATGTTAAAATTACAAGTAGTTTTAAAAGTCCCACAGCCTTTACAAATTCAAAGACATTAAAAATTCAATCTCTTTAAAATATCCAGTTTCTTTGAAAAGTCCAAGTCTTTCACTGCGGGCTGTTTTAAAAATCAAAATAAAATATCCTCTTTAAGAGGGAAGAACCAGGGCATCATCACAATCTGAACCAAGCAAAATTAAACTTCAACAGTATAAATAACTCAATGCCCACTTACCTGGGAGTCACTCACTACTTACTGGCCTCCTCCAAAGTGCTTGGTTCACTTCTCTGGCTCTGCCCTCTGTATCACACACAGCTTGTATTCTAGGCTCTGGCTGGCTCTACTCCATTGCTGCTGTTCTGGGTGGTCATCCCATGGTACTGGCATCTCCAATATGCTGGGGTCTCTGCTGCAACTGGGCTGCACTTTCACCAATAGCCTCTCACAGGCTCTTTTCATGGTGCCAAGCCTCAACTTGTTTGCATGACTGGTCCCTTCAGTCCTGGGCCTTCAATTGCCACTGAGACTGCACCCTCATCAGTGGCCTCTCCTGGCCTCTCACCTTGCTGTCTGTGACCCCTTCATGCCTTCAAAACCAGTACCGTTTGGGTAACTCTTATACATTGTCAAGTCCTGCAGCCAGCAGGAGGTACAACCTTGGCCACCTCTGGAACATAACTGCTCTGTGCTCTCAGGAAGCACTTCCCAGAAGATTTCATCTCAATGATGCTGGTCTTTTCTTTATCACTGCTAATTTCTTAGCTCCAGTTGGCCAGTATCAAGTATCCCAGTAAAACAAATTTTGCCTTACTAGTTCTGGTATCTTGTTAATCCTAGCTGATCCTTCAGCCCCAGCTGACCAGAACCACAGAATCTTAATTCAAAATAACAAATGGCTCTGATAGAATCTTTAATCTTCCCTCTGAAACTGTACAAGCCAGACCTCCATCTTCTGTACTGCTTTTAACATTCTCTTCTTCCAAACTCCCAAAGAACATCCCACTGAGATCTTAACACTCAATGGTTCTTCTAGCCCAAAATTTCAAAGTCCTTCTACAATTCTCCTAAAAAACATGATCAGGTCTGTCACAGCAATACTCCACTACACTGGTACCAGTTTGTCTTAGGGTTTCTATTGCCAATGACCAAAAAGCAAGTTGGGGGAAGAAAGGGTTTATTTGGTTTACACTTCTGCATTGCTGTTTATTACTGAAGGAAGTCAGTACAAAAACTCAAACCGGGCAGGATCCTGGAGGCAGGAGCTGATGCAGAGGCCATGGAGGGGAGCTGCTTACTGGCTTGTTTCCCATGGCTTGCTCAGCCTGCTTTCTTACAGAACCCAGGACCAGCAGCCCAGGGATGGTACCACCCACCAAGGGCTGGGCCCTGCCTCATTGAGAAAATGCCTTACACCTGGGTCTCATCAAGGCATTTCTTCAACTGAGGTTCCTTCCACTGATGACTCTAGCTTGTGTCAAGTTGACACACAAAACCAGTCAGTGCAAAGGCCTTCCCTGCTTCTACCACACAACGATGGTCCTATAAAGGAGAGAATAAAACATCCATGACAAAGTGACCAGAAGCTGGGAGATGGTGATACAGAGCTATGTGATACCAGCTTGAGCTAAATATGGATGGAAGTTTGATGTTGAGCATGACTCCTTTTTCCCCAAACTGCCTGCCCATCCGGCAAACGTGGTATGTCTCAGCTATTTCCATTTCCCTGGTCCCCTTCATCCCTATATTCCTAGATACTATGGATATGTAACACTCACATCCATTTGACATTGTAATTGCTGGACAATGTATGAAGAAACCAGGACAGTCAACTAGAAATAAAAGTAAAAGCACTTTTCATCCCTTGGGGAGTTTCAGAGTCGGAATGTGGCCTTGAGCAAACTCAAGTGCATAATTCAGCTCCATGGGAGTTTTGAAAATATCTATATATCCCGCTTTTCTTCATGTAATACAAATTCAGAACAACAGCACCAGGAGCAATGATTTGTATGCAGGTAGTGTGACTTGTATGACCTATTTCAGGTCTGTAAATTCAGGTAACAGGTATTTGGGAGTGGGGATACAGAAACAGGGCTGAGAGGGCAAGCAGTGGGAGGGCTCATGCTTTGTCCTGCTAGGACCTTCCCATTGGAATTGTCCACCTGAGAATCAAACAGGAGAACATTATTTGTTGTCCCCCTTTCTGCCATCTTGGTGGATAGCCATGCCTTAGTCACTGAATTCTGAATAGGAATCCTAGTCATTCCGAGCTTGTATTTCCAAGAACTGGTTGCCACAGCAGAAAGTCTAGGCCCATGTGGTAGGGGACTGGAGGGCTCCAATTAATATTCTGTATATTACTTGGGAATCTATCCATTGCTGAGCTGTTCACCTATGTGCCTGGAGTTCACTGTGGACAGAAAGGAGAACTGACCCACTGCCTTTGCTAATGTAGAGAAGGCTAATGGACTGACTCACTAAAGGAGACACCAGATTGGTTAACTGTCGCTTTCTAGGGAATTCATGCCACTCAGCCACTAAATTATTTTTCAGTTTCCAGTGCTTTTCAGAAAATCATGTGTGGTGTATCCTTGATAAACCCACAGCCCAAGAAACAACCCTACTCACAAATCCAGCTCCCTCTGAAGCAGACCATTCAACTGTATTTCTCTCCCATTGGTGGATCTCACCAGGCTCACACTGTGCTCACGTGGATGAGGATGGACCAGTCTTGGATGGCAGTGGAGGCAAAGGGAGGTCTGTGTCCCCAGGCAAGTCCACATAGAATAACTCAGTTTCCTAAAATGTCAGGAACTGGGAGCAAGAGCAGGGTGGTGGCTCTGGTGAACGGAGAGTGGACAAGGTCAAAGGACAGGAGGGGTTAGAAAAGAACAAAGGAGTGTGAAGGGTCTCCTTGGCTGAGACACCAGAGGATGATAAAGCCAGGTCTCCCTCCTGGGGTGGTGGGGGGATTACAAACCTTTTGAGCTGGCTGGCAGCCAAGATGCCCCCTCTGCCTAACAGCTTTGCTTCCCAGCAGGGGTCTGGCAACAGGACAGAGGCCCTTCTCTCTTTTTCCTGGCACCATTAGCCCATATCAATAGGTACCTTCCTCTAAGACAGGAATTGGGAAACCCCCTGAAACAAAGCCACTCATGAGTGGGCTTAGTTCTGCCAAAGTCGCAGTTGGTCCAAGCGTGCTGTAGCCTTCACCCACCCCAGCTCTGGCCCCAAACACCAACACTCAGACCGCCTTTTGTAGAAAACTGTCATAGGCTTCTGTTGTCCCACTTCATCAGTCTCTCTTTTGTTTTAGCTACCTTCTCAGGTCATGCGATGGAACAGAAGAATCACCCTACATGCATGTCAGGAGTCTCTGTTCAAAGGCCATCCTGTCCACCTGCTGGCCTTGGGAGCCCGAGAGCTTCCTTCCTTTCCTGCCTCCTCCCCAGCCTTCCCTTCCAGCATCCTGCAACCGCTGTGTGACCATATACTCCATGTCCGCCCGCCAGGAGGAACCGTGTGTGTGTGCTTCCTGCCTCTCTTCCCACACCTTCCTCCCTGGCAAGATGCCTCAGCACCTACCACAGTCCTTAGGATCTTTCAGTTCCTGCCATGAGTAGTTAGTTGTAAGGTTTTGTCTTGTGTTAGAGACTTAGAAGCTGGCCTGGCCACAGCCTGTCAATGAATGAAGCCTAAATGGGAGAACTGGGCTCTTATTTATACAGACTCGAGCCAAACATCCATATAGGCAGGTTGTACACAGTGGATTCAACCAACTGAAGGCTGAAATTTTTGTTTAAATTGTGTCTATACCGATTACATTCAGATTCTTTTTTCCTTGCCATAGTATCCCAAAGTGTTTACATTGTATTGGGTATTACAGGTAATCTTCAAATAACTGGAAGACATATTAATAGTTTATACCACAGAGTTTCTTGTACATCCATGTTAATTGCAGAATTATTCACAACAAAAATGTGGAATTGGCCTAGGTGTCAGTCAACAGATGAATGTACAAAGAAACATGGTATATACACACAATGGAGTGGGTATTTGTGTGTGTGTGTGTGTGTGTGTGTGTGTGTGTGTGTGTGTGTTGTATCATAAAAAGAAGAAAACTATGTCAGCTGCTGGGAAATATATGCATCTTGGAGATCATGTTAAGTGAAACAAGCCAGACTCAAAAAGACAAATGTCACATATTTCTCTCATTTGTAAAACCTGGTTTTTATATAGATTGATTAAAACCATATTTATACTCATGTATATCTATATCATCCTATGTTTCTATATATAAAAAAGGAGATGAATGAAGGAAGGAGACTAGTAGGGAACAAGGAAGAGAAAGAGAAAAAGAAGGGAAAGGGAGCAGTGGTAAAGATGGCTGACATTCATAATACACTTGAAAGAAATTGTCTTTATAAAGCCTATCACTGTATGCAATGAGTATGCACCAATAAAAATGTTTTTTAAAAATGTAAAAGTACATAGGAAGATTGTGTAAGCCATATGCAAACATCACACCATTTTCTATAGGGAACTTGAGCATCTGTGTGTTTTTGTATCCGCACTAGATCTTTAGAAGCAACGCCCCAAGAGGCTACTGCACAACAGACGAGTGAGTGAATGCCAAGGAAGTGAGAGCTGTTAGCATGGAGCATGCGGCAGTCAGAAGATGCAAAAGGGGTGGAGAAACGAGACCAACATTCTGCGGCCTCGGGTATGCACCCTACACGTAGTGTAGTGGTAGGAAACCCGAGGCAGGATAGGCAGATTGGGAGATGGCTGCTGTCCAAAAGGAACTCATTTACCTACACTTCCCAGGAGGAAGAGGGTACCAAGTTTGTGGTCAGTCCAGAGGCTGAGACAGAGCAGGAGGGAGGGTGGACATTTTATTGTGATGTCCCAGGGGAGGAGTATACCAGGCAAACAAGTAAGATCAAGCCTGAGCTACCTTGGCAGGCTCTTGGGCTTGAGGTTGTCTTCCATCATCTGGGAGCTAGTTTGGCAGGATTAGAGTATTTGGATATTAGCCTGCAGGGGAAATAAAGACAACTAGTGAAGTGGTTGGGGTGTGGGGCTGTGGGCTATGTGGGTTGACAACAGGGATTTGGAAGCATGGCTTTTCCGGGGACAACAAGACCATAGATGTTCGTTCATTGAAATGCATAGAATAAAAAGCATGGTTAATGCAACATAGTCATTTAAGAATGAGAATGTTGCTAGGGAAGCCATTAGAAGCAAACCTAGGAGGACCAGGTGGTGTATAGTCCTATCCCAGGGGTGGAGGAGACATTTCATAGAAACTGGAGGAATAGCTACACCACCAGGGGAAAGACAATGAAAGCCTTTGCAGTTCGCTCACACTTGTAAAAGCAGAGCATAATGTCTTTAATTAGTACCTGCATGCATTAATACCCTTAATCAAAACAAAATTCTAGTTATCAGAGCAATTCTAACCTGACTCTGAATAATGGGTATGTTAATTGGCTTCTTTTCTTTTCATAAATTGAATTGTAAATATGAAGGACAAGCATTCACACACATAGAACAAGGGGATAAGTTCCCTTTTCAAAAATAACAAGTGTGTTACTGGTATATTCCCATTCCAGGTCTTAAGCAGGCTTCTTTCTGATATGAACTGAATGGTGATAGTTGACTTCATTTGATTATTGTCTCCTGCTGTCTTCTGTAGACAGAAGCCGTAAAGAAGGAGGTGTGACAGAACCCTGCGGGAAATTGTAATATAAACACGTGGGTGATGTGTGTGCCTCATATTTGAATCCTAAGTATATATAAGATTGTATGACTCCCACAGAGACAGTTGGCTCACATAGATTAATTCACACAGCTAATACTCCAGTCTTTCCTCTGAATTTACAGAGAACACAGGAATACCATGCTTAGGGAAGTAGCCCTGTTGAATCTTTCCTGAATCCGTATTTTTCACGGGGAGAGGAAATATTCTCCTTCCTGCTCCCAGGAAGCCAATTTTACCATCCTGTGTGCTCATGGGTTTGAGCATGGGTGTGCACTTGTGGGAACCAGAGGGGAGGTTGGGATGTCTTTTCAACAGTAACTCTCTACCTTATTTTCCTGGAGCTCACTGATTAGTCTAGGCTGACTGACCACTGAACCCCAGGGGTCTGCCTATTGTGGTTTCCCCATATTTCAGGCAAGAGCCATTGCATCTGACTATTTAAGTGTGTTCTGGGGATCTGAACTTAGTTTCCCACGCTTGTAAAGTAACACTTTACTACCTGAGCCGTCTTCCCAACTCCTTTTGTTCTGTTTTTAATGCCATGTATTCGCCCTACTCGGTATTGGGATTCACAGAGTCAGGTGCCTTACCACATTCACCCCCTTGTATTCCTCCCAGTTGACTTGTCCTCTTCCCTCACCACACACTACTTTCTGCTATTCTGCTAGCCTCCTTTTAACTCCATTACACACATGTGTGCATACACATAAAAATGTAGTTTGATGTATTTATAAAGGATTCTTGTTCATTTATGGGTAGAGCCCATGTTGCAATTTGGATATCAACCTTATTCTTTGGGCACCTTATGAGGTTAGAATTTAGCAAACCTATTTTGGAGAGGGCGAGTGTTGAAGCCATGGATAGAGCCAGCCTCTTCAAACTCAGTAAGAGGAAGCATTGGTGGCCCGGAGCCAAGGCCATTTGGCAGCCCTTGAGCCACTGCTCAGCATGCTTGACAGGGCTAGGGGTTGTTGAGGGGTGCAAGGAGTGAAGGGGGGGTGGAGCTCAGATTGTTCCTGCCGGGCAGTTGGCAAAGACACTCTCCAGTCTGCGGAGATGCTCCTTGATCAATACAAACAAGGAACAAGAGAGAGGACAGCCTGCCCGCTGACTGGTCCAGCCCTCAGTGCTTAGGGAGGTTGATGTCAATTGTCCAAATATCATGTCTAGTAGGAAAGGTATAACCAAAACAGTAGGAAGCATGCTTTCTGCCTTCTTCCTCAGGCAGCATGGGCACTTATGTGTCTGCTTGGCTGCAGACAGGGTATGTGGACTTTCTGCCTAAGAATCCGCAGGTGGAGCTCCATTATTGAGCTATTGCAGCTCTGAGAATTCTCCAGGATCCAGTGATCACTCTCTAATTCTAATTCTGGTTCTAAATCTTTCTCTGTGGAGGGCTGAATTTCAGTGGGTGGAATTCAAGGCATGGAGTGGGGCTCCCATGCCTGAGTTCCAGTAGATGGGTTTTTGTGGCCTGAACATCCAGGGGTCCTCAGGTGCAAGGTCTTACTTTTGACAACTAAGAACTCTTATATCCAAGTACCTTTTGAAACGTGAGCTTTCTGCGATGGAAAAGACTCTGTAAAGTGTTTGGAAATCTTAGCTAGATCACTACAGTATAAAATAAAGAGCTATTCTCTAACAATCAGTTTATAATCCAAGAGGAAAACCCAGATGTATGTCCTAATAAGGTCTCAGAGTCCCAAGGGAAGCAATGTGCAGGCTGGGAAACCAGAATGGCAAGATGGGGTCCCCCCCAGGAGGCCATACGTGGAAAGAGCCCCTGACTGTGCTCCTGGGCTCTGCCCAGCTGTCAAGTGTGGGTGTTACCAGCAGGAGGCCCCTCCCTTCTCAATGATTGGCACATCTTGATTACATGCAACCAGCTGGTCCATGTGTGAAAAATCGAATAATGTGGAATGTGTTGAAAGAACCCAGTTCTGGGCTGGGATGTCTTTAAGTGCTTTCCTGAGGCATACGTGAAGAGAAGGATCTACACTGAGGTGACAGTGACCTTTAGGACCAATACAAGTTTTGAAATAGGAAATGAAAAGAACTATATCTCAGGGATGGATATTTGCCTGCAGATCATTAAGCCTAAAGTTTACACATTCCACTTATATGTACAACAGACACATCTTTTACCTCTGCTGAAAGAAGAGAAATAAGTACATACGCATCGGAGAAGGACAAAAGTCATACTTCTCAGTGCTTTGTTTCTGTTTCTAGCCTTTTTCAGCCTTCCTTTTCTCATCTTCCTTATCCCTGTCAGAAAACCAGAGCAGATACCAAACAAAAATCAGAAGGACAATTACACCTTCTCTGCAAGACACAAGCCTCATGACATTGGTACAATTACCACCAACCCCTGAAGTAGATTGGGGAAAATCTCACTGTCCAAAAAAGAATATTAGGATAGGTCCTGGGAGAGATGTGGAGAGACATTGTGGCATCTGATGACATCACTTAAGGACCCATACCAGGTTAACATCTCATCCATATCCTCAGGGTCCCCACTTTTCAACTGAGGTATTTTGATGCGCATTTTCCTGTCATGGAGCATGTCTTCGACATCTCGGCTCACAGTAGCCATGAGAGCAAAGTTTTCCCCATGTGTTCCTATCTCCTCCATCCTATCCTTGAGCTTCTCCTTCCCATCCCACTCTATGGAAACCTCCCTTCCTCCCCTGCACACCATCTCTTACTGCTGTGGCATTTGTACAGACGCTTTGATTATTAAAATTAAGACTACTGAGCCACTCTTCCAAGAAACTGTCCTGGTACTACCCCAGAAGGATAGGAACATGGCTCACGCTTATTCAAGGAACCTGGTATGTATATGCCCTCAGCTCTGAGTTCCCATCCTCTACACTGACACCTGGCTGGACATGCTTATCTGGGTAGGTAGTGCAGCAGCAGACAGCACACCAGCTGTGAGGATCTCAATAAGATGTGTGCATAATTTGGGGGCATTTGAATGCTTGGTCCCATTGGTGACTGTGTGGAGAGGATTAGGAGATGTGACTGTGCCCTTAGAAGTATGCCTCTAGGGACAGACTTTGAGGTTTCAAAAGACTCAGGTCGTCTGGTGTTAGCTCTCTGTTTCCTGTTTGCATTTTGAGACATGAGCTGTCATCTGCTACTCCAGCTACCTGCTGCCTACTCCCTCCACTCTGCCAGCATGGGCTCTAACCCTCAGGAACTAAAAGCCCCAAATAAACTCTTCCTTTTAAAGTTCCCTTGGTCGCGATGTTCTATAATAGCAACAGAAAGTTAGCAGCAGAGAAGGGACTATTGCTGCAAAGAATCTGACCATGCCAGTTTTTTTGGAGGGATGTGGAAAACTTTGGGACTAGAAAAGTGGTTGACTACCATACACAGAGCTTAATGAGCTGTCCTGTTGGAGTATTGGAGAACAGCAGTGCTGAGGGCTGTGTGGACTATGGAGGCCGGGCTCAAGACATTTTATAAGGGAATGATATTAGCAATGATATTATTACTGGGATAGAAACTATTCCTGTGATATTTTGGCAAAATGTGACTGCTTTCTATCCTTGCCCTAAGACCTTGCCTGAGGTTAAATCAAAATGTAATGGGCTAAATTTCTTTGGCCGAAGGCATTTCAATCATCCTAATATTGACACTATGGAGTGGTTATTAATGACAACTCTTACGCATGTTTACAGGCAGTCCAATCCAGACTCAAGACTGCCTTGAGTCTCCAGGGAGACTTTGAACTTTTAAGCAGTATTGAGATTTGAAAGACTATGAGGACTTTTGAAGTTGGATTAAATACATTTTGCATGATGATATGACCACAAGACAGTGGGGGGTCAGCATGTGGTCATTTGAGTGACGTATCTGCCATAAGTCTTTGAAGACTTGGTCCCCAGTTGGAGGCTGTTTGGTTAGGATTGGGAGTGTAGCCTTCCTGGAGGAGGTATGTCTCGTGGCTGAGGGCCTGGAGGTTTCATAACACTTGTACCAATTAGAGTCGACTCCCTCTGTTTCCTGTTTGTAAACTGAGATGGGAGCTCAAGCTTTGCCTGCTGCCAGCATCCTGGACTCTAACCCTCTGGAACCATAAGTCCCAAACAAACTCTTCCTTTTATCACAGTAATAGAAACTAATGAACACAACAGCTGTGTAGCTTTCAAAAGCGGGAAAGGGGCCATTCTAGGATCCCAAGCCACTCCAACTTCAACACTCCTCCTATGTCCTTTTCTGTTCAAGAGGCACATGAGGACAAAGACACTTCATGACACTTGATCTAAGGAATGGATGTTCTCTGTGGGATCCTCCTCTGGTCTGGAGACTGGGGGCTGAGATGCTACTTTTCACTCTGTAGCTTCCTTGGAGGCATCAAGAACTCAGGCAGTCTCATTGCCTTCACTGGCCGTGCTTATTCTTCACCGTGCCCAAGGCCAGCTGAGCCCGTGGTGGCATCACCTCACCCTCCTTCATCTATTCTACCTTCATTCAGAGGAGTGGAGTGTGTGCTGTGAGGGTGAGCATAGAGAAGGACCCGAAGGCTTCTTGTGCAGTGCTCTAAGCTATCCTGTGGCAGCCCTGACTTGCTGTTCAGTCAGAACTCAGAGGGTTACCAGGAGAGGACAGGACCTCTAGCGGTGTCTGGCCCAACTCTCTTCCTTAGTGGGTTGGGAGGAATTACCCAGAACTTAAAGATTAATGTCCTTAGGAAGCCTTTGAGGAGCCAAGACATAGTTTGCCCTAAAAGTCAGAGTATGTTTCTTGGCTTCTTGTGACAGGCTTAGGGGGGAGAAGTAGGAAGGCAAAAGAGGACAAAGTAAACACCAGGAACTAGAGGGCCCACTTTTGAAAGTGACTGCAGGTATGGTATATCTCCTCTGGGTCCAAACCTAAACCCCAGAGCTGGGGAAAGCATTCATTTGGGGGTACCATCTTTATATGATTCTGTTTCTATATTATCACAATTACAGTCACCAACATAGTCCCCAAAAGTTAGGTTTTTCTTCCTCCATCCTCCCCCTAGAGGAAGAGCAAGTATAGTGAAAAAGGCCCTGTGTCATCCTTTGGCGGGGGGGGGGGATCATAATCTCCTATGTTTGTCTGTTTCTTACTTTTACCTCATCTCCTTGGATTTTCAGATCAGCAGTGGTAGAGGCAGGAGGATAGTGACTTCCTGTATTTTAAATGAGAGGCTGCAGGGTAAACCTCACAGACTGGGGGAGACGGGGCGAAGTTGTCCACTTCATTTGGGAAGTCAGCATGCTCAGCTTTGTTGTGCCTGTGGGAGAGGTTGTATAGAGAAAAGGTTGGGGATAGGGAGGGCGAGATTGGAACAAGAAGACTCCTTCTGTGACTACGTCAGGATGACGTGCTGACTATAACACTTGAACTGACAAACTGCTTTCTGTGGGAGCTGCAGAAGTTAGAGAGGGAATGAGGGTGCCTAGTACTCATAAGCTTTTGGCAAACTCAGTAAGTTCAAAACACTCATAAAACTGCCTTTGAGGATTTCCCCTACTCTCTGGAGCTAGGTGGGCAGGAACCTTTGACATCTCGAGACACACCCGTCTCTTCCTCAGATGGGTTGCAAGGAATGAAGGTAACTGTTAGTCTCGCTACCCAAAAAGCCCCCCACCTGCAAAGCAGCTAAACTTTTACAACACATACATGTGGTGCAAGCATTTGAGAATGAGAAGCCAAGATATGGGGACAGGGTGTTGGGCCGCCCCTGTCTCTCCCTGTCTCTCCGTGAGGGTTTCCCTGCACCCGCTCCCTTAAAACATGGTAGGAAGCCACTATCCTCCTGCCTCCAAGGATGCTGATATGAAAATCAAAGGAGATGAGGTGGAAACAAGAAACAGACAAACACAGGGGTTTATGGTCCTCCAAAGGATGACACAGGGCCTTCCCCAGCCTGAAGGCTGGTCTCATCCTGCCAGCAGGGCCCGAGTCGGTACCTCCCACAGTTGCTTGATTTAGAGATCCTGTGGAGGAGTCCTTGCTGATCCCTCGAGACCCACGGGGCTATTTACAGCCTCCGGTTGTCTCTCCCAAGGCCAGGACTTGAGCATCAAAGCAACCAGGGAGACTTACTTACTTTTTTCCTCTGTCCTTTTTGGAGCTTAGGAGCCAATTCCTGCTCCCAAAGCCTCTTCTCAGCCAACAACTCAGAGATTTATGGACATTCAGGGGTCAGTGGCCTCACAGGTCATTTCTGACCTCTACCCAAGCCCAGATAATGGGGTCTTTGGGCAACTTACTCAAAGTAACATGGCAGACTGATGGCAGAGCCCACAGACTGATGGTGAAACTCTATATACTGCAGTGGTTTGCATGAGAAATGTCATCCATGGGCTTAGATATTTGAGCACTTGGTCCCTAGCTGGTAATACTGTTTGGAGGTGTTGTGGAACCTCTGCAAAGTGGACCCTTGCTGGAGGAAGGTACCACTGGGGCAGACTTTGAGTGTGTACGGCCTCATCTCACTGACTCGTTCATTCTCTTTGCTTTGTGCTTGAAGCTGAGGATGTGAGCACTCAGCTTCTGCCGCGTGCTGTTGTGACTTCCTCCCATGGCTCTTACGCCATTGGAACCATAGGCCCAGATAAACTCCTTCTTCCACAAGCTACCTTTGGACAGCGTTTGTCACAGCAACAGGGCACCTAACTAAGACATACACCCGCTGTTAAATTCAAACTGCTTAGGAACCTCAGTGCATGTGTTCCAGAGGCCTTATACATTCCACACTAAATCTGACTTTGGAGTCTTTCACCTCGCCCAGGTGTTCTTTCTTATTTTCCCTGTGTCCTAAGTCAATTTGTCCCTGTTCATGGCCTTGCCATGTGTTAGAAATAAAGTTTGCAACTCCCAGGAAATGGTTAGAATGTAGGATTTGACCTCAGAAAAACCAAGGCTCCCTTGGCTGTGTGATTAACCACAATTAACTTAGAGTTTTCTGTAAAAAAAAAAAAATAATGAAAACCTTGTGCTCATGCAGACTATACCTGTCAATCTACCATGCAGGGAAGTACGATAGACTACAGAGGGTATGAGTGATACTTCTGCTTTTCTTTTGCCTTTTGTACAAAAGGCTACTTTCACCCAACTGTTGAGATTCCTTGTAGAAATGAAGGCGTGAGCGTGGTGATGTCTGGGTAGGGACAGCTTTGTGCAGAGATAGATCTGTGGAGCTTTGGCCCTAGGAGAATGGAAGGAGACAGGTTTTTCAGGAAGATAAAAACTGGAGAGTTGGCAATGCCTTAGAGGACCCCAAAATATCTTCTCTCTGTTGGTTTCCCCATCAAGGTCTTGTTTGCTGTTCCTGGCTGAAGTTTGAGATGCCTGAGACAAACCCACTCTGTTATTTTACAGCAGGAAATTATTGACCCATAGCACAAGCCCATAATAAATAGCTTCACATCCTAAAACGCAAGTCCTTCACAGCAGCCCTGCATTTGGAAAACCCTGAGGCATTTGTGACTTGCTGTCCAGAATATATTTGGTATACCCCTTCTTGAATGGCACATGTCACAGTCCAGGCAGGATAGCCTACCACCTGTCAGGAACCTGGCAGGGTCACCCACAGACTACCCACTCAGGGAGGCCCAGCAGGTTGCCTTTGCATTGCATGGTTAGTACCTTTTGATGGCATGCTGAAAGTAATATATGTGAAAACCCCAGTCACAAACAGAAGGGGCAGTTTCCAACAAACCAAGTTGCAATCATTTTCCAAGCAATCGAGTTTTGCCAAGAGATTCCTCACCATTATTACCAGGGCCAGGAAGCGTCCCCAATGCCAGAATACCCTGTGGAATTTCCCTTTCTCAGTGCCTAGCTCCACTGTCTAAAGCAGTGTACACAGGATGAGAGGCAGACTGGTGCATCAGGGGACAAAGCTGCAGGAGGTAATGAACACCCGTGCAGAGCTGAGCTTAGCACTGGCCATGTACCCCTCCTGCCAGTGTGTCGGGAGTCTTGTGGTCGCTTTCTCTGAAACCTGGCTTTTGAGGTAAGGAGACAGGGCAGAGAGCAGAGTGCAGGCATGCTGTGATCCTCAGCTGGACTTTAGTACTTAGACATTACCTAAAGCATCCCGAAGTCTCTCCTAAGATACTGGGCAGTTTCATTGTGCAGGCTTAAGTCTTTCAACTAAAAGATTTTTGGTGATACCTTTTGTGTGGTTTTGATGAAGATGGAGGGAGAAGCTGCTCCCCGTTGTCATTGTCATGGTAACCACACTCTGGGTCAGCATTTACTTCTGGGCACGGTGTGGGAGGAAGCAAGTAACCCTGTGTCCTCAGAAGCCTGATTTCAAAACAAGTGGAGCTCTCGTGAGTGCTGTAATCCCTTTCAGGAGGGCTCACTATCTGCTGGTTGCTATACAAATCCTCCCAAACAGCATAGTGTTGCCAAACCATACACAATTCAGTATGTGTCCCGGGATGGGGGACAGGATGGGAAAGCCGCTAAGCCCTCTTGATGGGTAAATGTGAGTTTCAAGTTAAAAGAAGGCTGCTTAAGGAAAGTATTGAAAAAGTAGACTATGAACTTTGCACGATTGAGAATGAATATTTGACTCCGATTAGGAACCTAGTCTCTCAGTTAGCTACGGTTCCTTTTGAGCCTCAATTTCATCATCTATAAAATGAGATTAATTATGCCTACCTCACTTGCCTGCCTCCCAGGGTTGTCTCAGGGATGCAATTGGACAGCAAATGTGAAAAAAGCATTGTGAAGTGTAGATGGCGCACCAAGAGCCATGACTGTTATATAGAGCTGTTTCCTCTGTCCCTGCCAACCCACCTCCTGGCTTTCTGCTGGTTCTTTCACGTGGCTGCTGTTGGCCAAGCTGTGAACCTGCAGAGAGGCTGTGAATCACACTCCACCTCCTGCATCCCTCCCATCTTCCAGCATCAGCATCCCCTCAGACACGACCTGGTGTCCATCCCAACCCCACAAGAAAACAACCAGCGGAGCCCGCAATGTCAAATTAGGGGCAGCAGGCGCTGCTCACTGTTGTTGCTGTGCAGAACAGGAGGGATGGCAGAAGGGAGCCTTGAGGGGCGTAAATGCCTTGGCCCTGAGCCCTGCCTCTCCAAAGGGCCTGATCTATGTCTTTCCATGGCAGTGGCTGCAGAACAGGGCCAGGCTGCCAGGGCATGATGCTAGGAATAAGGGAGTCTGCCAACCTCAACTCCAGCCAGTCTCATTTGCCATCTCTGGGAAAGGAGAAGGGACATGTTCTCACAAGTGTGCTAGGTCTAGCCCAATGGCTGAGTAGAGAGGCTGGGGCACTGGCTCTTCCCTTGGGCTTTTCCCTTAGAGTATAATTTGTGAAACGAGCAGAATCTATCCCCAGCATCCCTGGACCATTATGCTTTTACATTCCCTCTTTTTACATGACTAGTAATGGTATTTCCTGCCTCTAAGATACATACCCACTGAAGTACTACAGAACTCCAGGGCATTATCACACACACATACACACACACACACACACACACACACACACACACACACGCGCGCGCGCGCGCGCGCGCGCACACACACACACTGGTTCTCTTATAGCTCTAATTTGGACAGGTAGTGGGTCAAAAGAAGAATCCAGCTCTTGGTGTTTATCTTAGGAAAACAACTTTTTAATTACTTAATCCATCTGGAATTTACTTTTGCATTTGCTATGCAGCATAAATATAGAAAAGTTAGAAAGCTACCCAACTTACCATAGAAAGATACCTTTATCCTGTTCTGGAACAAATAAGAAAATTGTATATAAGTACATAATACCAGTTTCTCCCTAGGTCTGAAAATCCTCAAACATGTAATATTGTGTGTTGAGTTTTGCTCTCTGTTAAGAGGCTTGTGTGTTTTGTATTGTGTATAGAAGATAGAAAGTAGGGAAGAGTGGGGTTTGAAAACTACCAGCATTTATTGAATTTCTTCTAGTGCTTGATATGAAGAAGGCATCGAAGGGGTCTCGGGACCATCTGAAGCCCCTATGAGTATCTCTGCCAACCTTATAGGGAAAGGCCAAAATGCCAAGAGTTTGGCAATCAAGAAACAGAAGCAGATGTGGAACTGATTCTGACTGTATGAAGTTTGTGGTCCCAGGAACTGAGCCCCAGAAAGATGGAAGATGGAGATGGTGGAAGCAGCAGAGTTTCAGACTCAGGGGCCGAGTGTAGAAGGCAGTCCCTGACCACCGGTCAGCGTTTTACGACAACCAGCTAACTAACAGCTGCTTCCGTGTTCCTCGCGCCGGTCAGCGTTTCACGACAACCAGCTAACTAACAGCTGCTTCCGTTCATGCTCCACGCCACTGCCAGAATGGGTCTTGGATGAGAGATACTTCGTATAAATGCTCCTATAGCCCTGCGTCACCTTCACATCGGTGTCAAATGGCTTTCTATCCTGAGTCGCTGACCATGGCTTCCGTGACTTTATCTTTTCAAATCTGGTACAAATCAGCCTCCTAAATGAAGCACAGCCGACCTCCATTACCTGGCCTCTGCTCCCCCTTCTGGAATCATCTCATAACCCCTCTTCTGCAGTCTCCTCTAACTGTCCATCTTGAGTATGTCCTGCTCTTTCTTACCTCATTCTTTCTCACGTACTCCATAACTTGGTGTTCCCAATCTAAAAAAAAAAAAAAAAATTGTTCCTTTTCTCTCTTCTTGATTGGATCAGTCCTCTGGTCTTAGCAATAGTCACCGTAATTATTAGAAAGTAATTGCATAATGATTCAAACTCTGTTGCTGTGACGATAACCATCCAAGAGCGGGGGACATATTTGAATCTAGTTGTGTAGTTCCAGTTCTGGTGCAATGCCTGGAACATGACAGGCGCTCAGTATAGTTTGCCATACTTTATTATGCTCAGGATTTAGCTCTTTCCCTGAAAAGCTCCACGGCTTACTCAGGGAAGAGAGAATGGGGATAACTGCTAATAGACACGGGTCCAAAACACCGAGACTTCGCCAGGAAAAACAGACAGACAAAAGGCTGTGAGAAGTGAGGCAGTTAATACGAACAAGAACCCATGTTTGTAATTCTGCTCTCATTGTTCAGCTTAGTCATTTCATTCATTCATTCATTATCTACTCATTCACTCATTTATTTTTTTTTAAACAAAATGTATTGACTATTCTGGCAATCGGGATCAGCTACACTCTGCTGAAGTAAGAAATAGTTCCAAACACCTCAAATTTAAAACAAAGCTCATTTAAGTTACATCTCTAGCTTGGGTTAACGGGTGACACCTGAGGGAAATTCTACCTCTTCACCTTTTTAGAGCACAGGACCTTTGGCTGTAAAGAGAGCAGTATCTGGAAGGTGTCACAGCAACTCCTCTATGCTTCGACACAGGCTCCACACATCACGCCTACCTCCCAGCTCAATGATCGGATCATTCATGTAGCACCACCATTATAGGAGTTGGGAAATGAAGGGGGCTATGGTCAAGTGTTTCTAAAGCAGCACTATCATTCTCCTTGGTAAAAATATTGAATTAAATATGGAATTAATGGATATGTCCTTCAACTTCTTCCTCAAGGACCTTACAGTCAATTGGGTGGTAAGTTTAATAATGTCCATAAGGCAGTATAAGGCAGAATATTATCTGGGTTTCTCACATACGGCCATTGTCCCACTAATGACCCTTTCTTCGGTGAAGTATGTTTCAGAACCAGGATCATAAGGGTCCCACATTGGTGACCCTCAAGTGCATTTTTATAGGGGGTTTCTGATCTCGAACCTGAGAAGTCCCCTGCCCTTTGGATACATATCCCTGTTCTGAGTCCTCATCATCTCCTCCCTTCCTTTATTTTGCAGCTAGCTATATTCCCTTTCTCAAGTGTACTCCTGGCAGAGTTCTCTATTCAAAACAGCTGGCAGCCTAATAAGAAACCAAATCATCCTAGAATATGATGGACTAAGAATTACACCAAATCTCTCTCTGGTAGTATCAGAGACTAAGACTCAGAAAAAATGACAGAAAGTCCAAAGTGCCATGAAAATATACAAATAAACCTTTTCTAAGTTTGAATTTCCTTGGTGGAGGCTAATGGCAAAATGGCAGAGTACCACAGCCCACTTATGACCACTTCCGCCCTTCATGTAGTTTCTGGTTCTCACCCTCTGCCCATTGTCTGTGTGTCCTTCTGTTATTGTACATCCTTCTAGGCTCCCACCCATGCCTGTCCCTCCAGACGAATGCTTATTCCACACCCAAATCAACCCTCCATTTCCTAGTAAAATCTACCTGTCCCAAGTCCCTTTTCTCCTCAGATGACCTGTGCACAGGAAGAGCTAAGCGAGCTAGCCTGGCCAACTGGTCAAACACCGAGAGGTAAAAGATTATTTGTGGGGGCTCCAAGGTCCAGCTCTGCTCGAGGTAAGGAGAGGGAGGTCTGGCCAAGCGAAGCAGCCAGCTGGCTCTCTTGGCTGTGTCTTACCATGAACTCGCCTCTATGGAGTGGTCTGTAGATGAATGTGTTTTGAAGTCGTGGGGTAAAGGGGAAAAAGACCTCTTGGGGGCTACCTTGTGCTCCTCTCAGACATTAGCTGCAAACATAGAGCTGTGCCACAGGATTTTATTTTTTTCACTGCCAACTTCCTCTTTAAATCCTTCCCTCTGTGCCTCTTAAACATTTAATTTGTTGCCTGCCAAAGGGCAGTAGCATCTTCACAAAGAGCCACTGAGAAAGGACCATGGAAAACAGAAAAGAATGAACGCTAGTGGCTGAATCTTAGGCATGCCAGGCATCTGAGATTATGTCAGTGAGGAATAGCTTTTCATGAATGGGGACCTCCCAAGTCTGAAAGCACAAAGCGCTCAGCTAGCCTTAACCTGTCGCGAAGCATACCTGAAGTTTCCACTGAAGGCAGTGCCATAAACGTCTGCTTTTACTGTCGGGGGAGGGGGGGAGCCTCAAGATGAGCTTCTGATTTTCCTGGGGAATAAAGTCAGAGCTAGTTACTACTAGCAATACTACGACTCAAGTATTGAAAGTGAAGCACAATGAAAATGGCTGACCTATCACTTAAATTGTTGCTCAGCTTTCCTTCTCTAAGCTTTTTTTTTTTTTTTCTGGGGAAATATTTAAGTGAAATAAGACCCTAGAAATGATTCTATGGCAAATGACTAGAAGGCATAGGAGTCAAAATACGAACCCTTTTCTGATGTATATGAGACCTGTCCCACTCACAAGGGCACACTCGGTGTTTCATGAACCACCCACTCCGCTGTCAATCAGGGTAGCAGATTAATCAAGCCGTTACTTGTACCAGGACCCACTCCTCCAATTTAGTAATTCTTACCATTTTTTTATTCATCCAGGTAAGCACTGAAGAGACTGTAACCATTTTGCTTAAAAGCATGGTAGGAAATGGCATTGCTGTTGTGTTGAATTATATGTCACTAAGATGAATGAAGTCCTTTTCCATAGCTGTTCAGGTCCTTCTCTGGTCCCTTCTTTATAAGCTGTGGCTCTAAGTGCTACCCAGTACTACAGACTATGGTGACTGCAACCACCATGGCTTGTTCCTTTCACAGCAGTCTGCACCCCCTTGCTCCACAAGCTCCCACAGAGACTCAGCTCCCTTCCCTTCTACACCTCTCCCTGACCAAAAGCGAGATGACACTGAGTTGGTATTCCAGAATACAGGGTAGGGACAGTTTCATTAAGACAAGGATGACACACCTCAATCTCAGCCACACTCCACTGGGGAGAACCTAGACCTCAGGCTGTGCCTCGCCACCAGGAGACCTGGGAGTCTGGTTCACAGTGGCGAGTACATGAGTCCAGAAGCCTTCGAAGGGACAATGATCCCATGTGTTCTAAGTCCCTGCCCCATCTTTGTCTTTCTTTCGACTTCTTCTTCACGCCTGTAATGGATTTTCTTTCTGCCTAAACTAGTCATAGACTGGAAAGTGTGTGTACATAAAGTATGTGTATATAGAAAGAAAAGGCATGTGTGTATGTGTACATAGAATATATGTAAGGGGAGAATACACATATGCACATAGGCATATATATATACATACTGTGTGCATATACATACCACAGACCCTATATGATAGCATTGATAGATATACATATATATGTATATATATGCTTTTTCTCCATATGGATACTCATACATACACACTAATACAGACTGAGCTGAACTTATGCTGTACCTGTCTCCTGTGGAGGGGGCACATGGCCCACATGGCCTCCTTGTCAGCTGCTTTTCTTTTCTGCTTCTCGGACTGTGGTTTTGTTTTTCCCACAGGCTCCTCTTCCCCACAGGCCCCAGGTGCAAAGGAGGGACTCCATCAGCTCCAAGTGTCCTGCTCGGCTTCTGAGGGAAGAGGCTCACTCTGAGGAAGAAAAGATCTCTGAGGGAAGAGGCAGCCTCGGTCTGCATTCCCTCCTTTGTTGTATGAAGGGTTTGATCCCTTCTATTCATCCCCACAGCAACCAGGTCTGACCATCTGACAGAATCTGTACATGCTCAGATGAGCCTAATCCCTTGGGTCACACAGGCAGCTCCTGCCACTGAAATACCATTTTAAAAACTAGAAAATGGATGCCAAAGAGAGGGATGGTAGAATCCAACTTGGAAATACAGGCAGTAGGGAACAAGTCGTACTCCAGCCATTATGCATGCAACAAACGTCTGAAATAGTTTCTGAAGTTGTTTTGGAGGACGGCAGGGAACGGAGCACAGAGAAGACTTCTTTTTAAGTTCTCCAAAATGTTACCTGCATAAAGAATGAACAAATGTCAGGGAAGGCACATCTTGGATTGAACTTCAAGTGAACTGATGGCAGGCCTCACGGTTCTGAAAATATACAAATTGAGAGCTGCCAGGGCTCAGAGCAGACCAGGCATTTGCATCCTATTTGAATAATGTGTAAGAATCTTCGGTTGAATGAGGAGTTTTTAGCCTTGTCAGAGAACTTTGGAAGTACTTATGATGGAACTGCCAAGGATACCCACGGGCCATGTCACTCGACAGCTTGACACCCGCCCAAGGTCTCCCAGTGAGACACCCCGCAGCCTGCTGGAGAGCTTCGCTGTTGCCGGGGCTGGTGAGGTACACCTGGCGGCAAGCTTCCCCAGGTGCTCCTGCTCCTCGGTGGTATTTTCTGGTACTTGAATTAGGAGGCATTCTCTCTCCCTTTGCCATCTGCCCAGGGTTGGTTGTTCAGCTTTGGAGGTTCACATTTTAAGGGAACATGTTCTGCCACAGTATGCTCCCTCGGTACGCATAATCTGGGTCCACCTGCAGTAGCCCAAGTTTGAAGCCAGGAGTGGCAGCAGCCTGCGTCAGTCTGAAGAAAATCTTGCACCAGGACCACCACGTGCTTCAAAGTTACTTTCCTACCGGTACGGCCAAAGTACTCAGTGCAGACAACCCAAAGAAGAAAAGGTCTGTTTGGGCTCTTAGTTTCTGAGCATCTCGATCCCTCTGAAGTCCCCCCCCCACCGCCCACCAGATGTGGGAAAAGCATGGTGGCGCTCATGATGGTAGGCGCTGGGGACAGCAGCTGCTCCCATTGTGGGGCAGAGACCAGCCAGACCTAGGGCTTTCAAAGGCCAGTCAGCCCTTAGAGGCCTACTTCCATCCATAGGCCCCCACCTCCTAAAGATGCCACAGCCTCCCAAAATACCTCCAAGGACCGGCAGGCAAGCGTTCAAATGTGAGCGCCTGAAGGAACCGTTTCACATTCAAACCGCACACCCATGTTGTATATACTCACTCAGCATCTGCTGAGCAGAAGGAAAAACTGAGTATCCGATCTAGAAATTGGCCTTTCCGATCAATGACTGTGGTAGATGGCTCGCTCCAGAAAAGAATTCTTGGCACAAAGCATGCAAAGCAAATAACAGAAGCAACTTACCTTCTTAGCTGAAGACCTGAAAGGTAAAACTATGATGAGGTCACCTGGCTACCCCAGATAGGGGGATAGGCCAGCGTGTTCATAATTCTAATTACTGATAGATATTAAAGACAGTGTGGTTTTATTTGGTTACATTTATGCCCCGATCACTGCATAAAACTTGGCAGCTCTTGATGCATTGGTCCCCCAGGCCTGTGGAGAGGATGTGTGTGTTAGGAGTGTTGGAGTTGTGCCTAGAACAAGACAAACAATCTTCATTCTCGGAGATGGATCATTTCATCAGTAAGCTGACCTGATAGCAGATTGGGTTTGAAAGAAAATGCCCCCAAAAGGGAGTAGCACTATTAGGGGGTGTGGCCTTGTTGGAGGAAGTAAGTCATTGTAGAGGTGGGCTTTGAAATCCCATATATGCTAAAGCCATGCCCAGTGAGACAGACCACTTCCTGTTGCTTGTGGGTCAAAACTAAGAACCCTTGGTTTCTTTTCCATCACCATGTCTGCCTGCATGCTGCCTTGCTTCCCACCATGATGATAATGGCCTGAACCTCTGAACTGTAAGACACCCCAATGAAATATTTTCCTTTATAACAGTGGCCATGGTCACGGTGTCTCTTCACAGCAATAGAAACTCTAGCTAAGATGAAAGGCATGTATCTCTTTCTTTTTCCCTTGAGTGTGGGTGGCCTGTGACCATTTAGAGTGGCAGACAATGTTGGAAGTGGTGCAGGGCTACTTTGTGGGCTTACTTATTTTCTGAATCCCAAGCCACCATGGGAAGGGTCCAACTACATTGTTGCAGTGGCCACATACAGATACCTTGAAAATGTTGGGATGTGGGGGAACAAGTGACTTCAGCAGTAAATTTAGGCACTCAGTGAAGGTTCATGTTCTATGGTTACAATCCCAGGACTCAGGCTGAGGCACAAGGATGGCAAGAATACCAAGTGCTAGTGATATAGGGTCAGTAGGATAGTATGTGTCTAGCTTGCTGAAGGCTCTGGGTTTGATCACCAGCACACACACACACACACACACACACACACACACACACACACACACACACAGCCACCACTGCCACCACCACCACACGCAGGAAAGTACAGGTCTTCCGGCTCGGATCCTGCCGTATCTCTCTGTTATCCTGACTGTAGGCAGTATCGCCCTTCATCTACACTCCCCAGGGCTCAGAGCTCAGAGCTCTCTCCCTCTGATGCCACCAAGCATGAGAATGTCACCCGGCACCATTAGCTTTTCTTCCTTAGGAGATGGCCAGGCAGAAGGTCCTCAGGATTCTGGAAGGAGGGACAGAGTAGCGGAGGCAACCCTTCGCTGGCCTGCTGAGTGACAGAGCCGTATTAGAATGAGACCGGGGTAGGCAGTGGAAGGCGGGGTGAGCAGGATGGGATGACAGCAGCTCATTTTCTAAAGTGCCAGGAGACCTGGGGATGAACCTCGGGTAGAAGTGAAAACCACAACTGCAGGCCCCTCCTCAAAGCAATTTATCTTAGGCACGAAGCTGCGGCCTGTCATCAACAAGGGCTCCTTGCCTAGGATACACAGAAGCAATATCATCGCCTCTGAGTGGTGGCCAAGGACCACCGGGATCCTTCAGACTCCCTGGGTATCAGTAAATAACCAGCCCTTTTCCCTTTCCTGTGGAGACTTGATGGTGGCTCGCATGGGGGGCCACAGAGAAGAAGCAGGTGACACCTTCAGTGCCTTAGCCCAATATTTCTTCTCCATAATTAAGAACACAGATAGTTTGTGGTAAGGGTCGTTGGCCACAGAGTGAGATCCAATTATCCTTTTTATTTTCTAATGGAGATGGAACTTAGACAGTTTTTAAGGAATCGGGATATTTTTCATTCCAGGTGAACTGAAGCCAGAAGGCTGTTTAGAGCCTAGGCAGGGGACCAGGCAAGGCTCTGAGTGGCATGCACCAGCTAGCCATCTTCTGCCTGCTGGAATAAGCCCTGTGACTCCACAGGGCCCACAGTGCCCTTCACGAGGCACTCATAGTGGGGCACTCATAGCCAGCCTCTAGCTACCTCTCGGCCGCTGTCCCAAAGATAGTGTCTTTTTGGCCATCCTTCCTCTGGGATCTAACCTGTGGGGAAGGAGGACTCAGAGTGTCCTGCAGAGATTCACAGATGTGCAGTGCTTCTGAGCTGATTTGGCGGTATACGTTTATGCTAGAAGGAACCATTTAAAATATGAATCACACACCCTTCTTTGGGGATTCCTACCTAAACCTGGCACTCTGGCGGTGCTGGGGGATGCTGGGAAACCTCTGAACAGCCCACTACTTGTGTTCGGAGGTTTCTCAAAGGTCTCTGAGGTCTGATGTCCCCTTCTCTTCCTGGCACTCTGCCTTTTTGTGACGGCTCACATCAGGAAGCTTCAACAGTCAATTTCAGTGTGACTGGGTAGTTCATGTATAGACCCACCCCCCCATGCACAACACTCTGCATAGGGTGGAGGTCGAGCCCCCTCTAGTGGTCAGTGTTTTCAGCTTCCCTCCCCCTGTCAGACAGGTTGTTGTAGAGAATAAGGTAATTTTTAGGAACTGGGGTTAAATCCAGAACCTAGAACTTTAAAGAAAAAAAATCTACATTCTCCCTATCTCTCTTTTCTTCGTTTTCTATCCACAAAGGGTGCTATCAGATTGCTTCCCATTCCCCTAATGCTGTGTCCACACTAAGGGCAGAGGTTAGCTGCTCATTGCTTCTTCTGGGGCTCAGGTTCTCTTATAGGAGAAAACAAAAGTAATTCTGCTGCCAGAGTCTGCTTTGAATTATTCACTTCCATTTTCCAAAGGTTCCTTCTTCTTTCTTTCTTCCTGATGTCCTGGTAGCCAGTAGGATGCAAACTTCATTCTCTTAAAGCTCTCTTGACCTGGAGCAAGATCAAGTCGGACACAGCAGGTGCCATGTCACCTCACTGTGAATGAGCTGCAGGGAGGGAAAGCCTTAAGGGGATTTTTCAAAAGTTGTTCTCTGAGCATTGTATGGGAAATCGCTCCTTGCTCCTGCACCCTCTCCTAGCTTCTAGGCTGTAACAAGCTGGGTATAGAATCTGCAAAATTCCCTGAGGCATTGTGAGTCTAAAAGCAAACGCATAATGGTTTGGGTTTGCACCTTGAGTTGCCCACTGCCTCTACAGTGAGGTTACCGTGCCCCACCCAGCCCCATTCCAACGGGGACAGCTGGTCATCAGTCTCCCTCTCCTTCTATTGCCTTCTCGTTCCCAGATCTCTCCAGGTGGAACTTCACTGAGTTACAAGAACATCCCCGAGGAGTTGAGAGGATGAGAGAATGAGAGAGGGTGAGGTATCAGGTGTGGCATCAAGAAGATGAGAGGAAGATGCCCTCTCCCTTCCCTCACCCTTCCCCAGGCTCTCTCCTGCTCTCTCTGGGTCCTCCACCAGAATATCCTCATTCAACTTGTGTTGGTGCAAGTGTTGGAATAGCACTGACTAACTTTATTTCAACTGCCTGTGTGTTTACCTGTCCCCTGAGGCACGTGTGGAGTGCATCACAGATTCAAAAGGCAGATAGGAGCCCCACAAACTCATAGGGTCCAAATCAGCTGTTGTCAGCTGAAAAGCTACCCATTATATGGCAAACTTAGAGAAAAATTTGGTCTAGCACTTCCCCCCAACACTCTGTATGTCTTACAACTCTAGTGTTGTGTCCACATGACCTCAATGTCCACACCGGAGTTCTGTCACTACAAAGGACCACTCTTTAGAAACAGCCACTTTGACATCTTTGGTATCATAATTCAGTTCTAATCTCCCTACTTGTAGTATCTGGCCTCTTATTGGCCACGCCCACTCCCAGCTTCCAGCCTCTGACCCCAATTCTCTCTCTCTTCCTCTTCCGCTCTCACGCTCTCACGGGAGCAGCAGCTGCTTCTCTTCCCTCTCCCCCCTTCCCTCTATCTCTCTGTCTCTCTCTGTCTCTCTCTATCTCTATCTTCTCTTCTTTTCCCTCCATCACCCATCTAATAAATGTTTAACTCTGTATAGCGCGCCTACCTAGCTCTCTTTTGTCCATCCGTACCGCCGCACAGCCCATATGGGGACCCGGAGACTAGCCGCGTGGTCTGGCCGCCCACCTGCCGCAGAAACCGCGTGGTCTGGGGACCTGCAGCAAGCTGCAGCAAGCTGCTGGGTCACCTTTCTTTTTAAAAAAACATAACACTACTCAGATGTGAACTCTTATCCAAGCAAAACCTTTTCATTCCTTCAAACTTTAGCTTTGTCTGGAAACACAAATTTTGGAGAAACATTTGTGAACTGTTTAGGTAGGAGATTTTTGCCTAAGAATACCGCACCATTTTGTCTATGGGGATCAGTTAAAGAATACCATGGTTTAGTATATATGAGTAACAAGGAAAATACTTAGGCATGCGCTCTGCTGAGGATGGAGAAGTGGAGGAGGAAGAACAGGGTGTATTTTTCTTGGCATGTGCAGAAAAGAGAAGTCAGCGGGAGGAAGTGTGTCCGACACCTTCCTGGAAGCAAACTTTCATTCTCTCTGATAATTTGGGGGATTCTATCTTCTCCACTCTTCAATGGCTACGGCAAAGGGTGGCTTTGCATTGGATCGTAACAACCAGGAGACACAGGTCTGGCCAGGCTCCTGCTTACTGTGAACTTGGGAAGCCCTGTATTTCAGACCACTTGCAAGCTCCCAATTCTCCCATTCTTGTAGTTCTGTTGAGCTGCAGAGCCTCCGCCACACTGAACCGACCTCACTGAAAAGCTCTCGGTTTTCTTCCTGACAAGGCCGCATCCGATATGCCAGGTGTAACATGGAAAGCGGCCTTTGGGTTCACAGGATTAATTAAATAATTGCTTCAGGGAAGAAAAAAGTCACAAACCTGAGTTGTGGTCCTGTGCCTGGTCAAGTCTTCCTGTAGCATCTACAGGAGGACTCTGAGTGAGGATACTGTGATAATCTTTCAATGGCCATTTCAAGATGCTGCACAGAAAGGTGAATGTGGATAGAAGTAACTGATTCAGAGAGAGAGGGAGAGGGAGAGAGGGAGGGAGGGAGGGAGGAAGGAAGGAAGGAAAAGAAAAAGAAGAGAAAAGAAAATGTTCTTGAATGCTGCTGTCACATGGCCTGGTGAATTCTTTTAGACTTTGGGTTTGAGGTTTGAAATGTCAAGATGCCAAGATTCTGTGTTCTGGCCCATTGAAGAATAAGTGATGTACAAAATAGGTGGGTGGCCTTATCACGTGTACTTTCCGTACCAGAGATTTGAGGGTTGAGAAATGGAGACGGTATGGCTTGTTGAGAACTTCATCAAACTTACGTCATTCTCTCCTGTTGGTTCAAACACAAGTGCATGCACAGGGCTGGAATGAGCCAAAAGCTTTGTTGTCAAAATTAAGGGAATATGTGGCACTCTCTGGAGCCAAACAAATTCACATCAGAGCAGACACCGTGCTGAGGGACACCCTGTAAGCTGAGGGTGGAGGAAAGGGGTGGGGTTGATGGGTACGTCCTGCAGAAGCTGAAGACATACTATAGAGCCTGCTGCTTGGGGTTTACCAAGATATTTGCCCAGAGGAAGACTCACATTCCTGTGGCATGTGCCTTCATGCATCTTGCTTCACTCAGTCTCTCCTGCCTGGAGGGAGGAATAGGCTTCATCGGAGGAGACTCTGACAGTTCCAATGGGTCCTGTGAGCAGATTCTTTCCATGGGTGGTAAATGCATAGGCACTGCAGGCAGAGAAAACTGCCAACTGAAGAATGGGTTGACTATGACCCCCTGTCCTCACATGAGTAGACACTTAAACCAGTCATTTACAGATGGCAAATATTTATGTAGGTTTTTCTTTTTTACTACAAAAATGATATCCTTTGTTACTTATTCTAGGGTGTTGTGTGTATTTTCCTCACTAGAGAAAAATCAATGCCACATATAATAATAGAAACTCATTTTCTTTCTGTGTGTCTATCTGACTCTCTGTTTCTCTGTGTGTGTGTACCTCTCTATCTCTCTGACACATTCTCTCTCCCTCTCTCTCTCTCTCTCTCTCCCCCCTCTCTCTCTCAATGGAATTTGTTCATTTTGGCCAAATAAGGAAACTACAATGCACTTTCTTCCCTGCACACTCTTACTGAGCTACAGTAAAGCGAAGTGTCTACTAGGCAGTATTTTATTCAGGTTCATCCAGGCATTAATTGCTCTGTGGTTTCTGACTAATTTCTTCCTTCCTTGTGGTGTAGCATGTCTTTTCATGGTAAGAGGGCCTTGAGGGTTACTTGGAAGCACCACAACTTTCATTTGCTTAAAAATGCAGCAGTATCACCTAGAATACTGAGGTGTGTGTGTGTGTGTGTGTGTGTGTGTGTGTGTGTGTGTGTGTGTGTGTGTGTGTGACAGACGCAGTTGCTTTAGGGAAATGGAGGCATCCAAGCCCACATATTCCACCAAGAGCTTCCCGACCAAGTCACACCTCCAAGTGAGACAAAGCCTGTCTTTCAGTGCACAGATGCCCGATTTGAGAGACCAAGGGAGACTTTTCTCAGGGTGGAATGAAGATCTACAGAGAAGGTGAAGAATTGACGCCTAGCACTGACTTTACTTTGAAACATATTGGAAGCCCTTGTGGAAGTGGCGAGGAGTTCTGAGTCAGTTCTGCACCTTACCTAAGATGGATGTCAATCTCTGGCTAACAGCAACCATATTCAACAGCTAACTTCCAGTATAAGGCACCTTGATTCAGTTGCTAATATCAACACAAGTTGCTATGTCACTGATGCCTGATTACAGGTTCACTAGTCACAATCAGTCATCTGAACAGCCATAACAAAGGCTAACTCCTCTTTGTTGTGGAATATTAGTTTAAGACATGTTACATTCGTTTATGCTGTGAAATATTTGTTTAATGATGCAAATATGAGTTACATTCTTCTATTATGCATTTGTTTAACTCTGTGAAGCTTGTTACTTTGCCTGTCTAAAACACCCGATTGGTCTAATAATAAAGAGCTGAATGGCCAATAGCTAGGCAGGAGAGAGAAATGGGTGGGGCTGTCAGGCAGAGAGAATGAATAGAAGAGAGAGGAGTGAGAGAAGAAGAGAAGGAAGGGGGATGCCAGGGGCCAGCCACACAGCCACACAGCAAGACAAGAAGTAAGAAGGAAAGAGAAGATATACAGAAATAGAGAAAGGTAAAAACTCAGAGGCAAAAGGTAGACAGGATAATTTAAGCTAAGAAAAAATGGTTAGAAATAAGCCAAGCTAAGGTCAGGCATTCATAAAAAAGAATAAGTTTCTGTGTATTTATTTGGGAGCTGGGTGGTGGCCCCCAAAGAGTAAAGAGCAAAAAACCCAACTACAAATCTTTCCTAATCAAGGCTCAGATAGGTTGTATAATTTACAGGGTCACACACAGCAAACTTCAAAGTCAGACAGACTGCATAACAGAGCGTGATTCCTAACCTTTCAGTTACCCCCACCTTTGCCAACTAGAGACCTTAATCAAGGTTCTGGGAGAAACCATGGCTCCCTCACTCCAGGGATCTGATTAGGCGAGTATAACAGTCTTCCCACAGTTAGAAATTAGCTTCTCATTTTCTTCCCTTTACCCTTAAAATACTCAACACAGAACTGGGCACAGAACGAGCTAACTTCAATCGCCTCCTTCGTTCGGTGGAGGAGCGTGGCCAACAGTTCACTTTTATCTCCTGCCATCTTTGCTAACTGTTGGCAGTTTTGCCTCAACCTTAACTGGCACTCACGGCTGTTAAAATGCTGAAGGAGGTTTGGAAACAGGACTGTGTGTTGATAATTATTTCTCCCCAATAGATAATAATATTGAAGAGACGAGAGCTAAGACTGAGTTGTTAAGGGAGAGGAAAATAGTAAGCAGGGGAGTCTTCAAAGACGGGAGGAGGAAAGAGACCAGGGAAGTGAGAAGGTAGCAGAATAGAGGCATCAGGTCGATAAGAAGGCTCGGAGAGGACTGTCATGATAGCATGTTTATAAGGATGACACTTGAAGTTCTCTGATACGCAGACTTCTGACATTTTGTTTGGATAACTTAAGCTTACAACAACTTGGCTCTGAATCTAGGCAAAAGAATAAAAACGTAGCACACAAATTCAACACCAAGAAATCTGGGGCAAGAACGAAGGCCTCGCTTTGCGGTCCCCATATGCTTGCGGTAGAGACTAGGGAGATGGGTTTCACATCCAGCCCCCTTCCCATCTCACATAAGGAAACCCTTTTCTCCACGGGGACAGAATAGTTTGGCAAAGCTCTTTGCTGTCACTCTACTGGGCCATATTCTCTTGACATTAAATGACAGTGTTCACCCATACATAAATGTCAACTAGACAGTCTATACATATTTATCAAGTACCTGCTTAAGCTTAACATAGGAAGATCCAAAAGACATTCATTCTAGTGCTTCCATAGAATCTAGTTGAAAGACCTCAGAACATGGGTGGAAAATGCACAGTCCATATCCCACCTTCATTTCTTCTTGTCCTTACAACAGATTCCTTAAGCAGATTGTGATGTACTGTCGCTTATTTAAGACGGGCCTCAGAACCTTCTCATCTTAACATTCTGTGTAGTACCTACTAGTTTATACATCGCTGGTCCAGGATAAAAAAAAAAAGAAAAGAAAAGATTTTTGTTTATTTGTTTTCTTTGGTCTGGACTGGAATACGTAGAAGAGCAACTAGTACAGCAGGTATTCCTATTATGAAGTGTGTGGGCTGAGGAGTTCGGAAAGATTGTAAATTATTCAGGCCACAATGACGTGGCAAGCCCAACAGCCACAACCCAGGTAAATCTTAGGGAATAGCAATCAAGTCCATAACCACCTAACAAGGGACTGAGGGGTCCAGCTCTGGTAGATTAGATGCTGAAGAGAACACGAATGACTGCCTAGCAACCATTGCTAAACATTGCATGATTTAAAAAAAAAAAGAGGGGTGGGAGGGGAGGAAAGGCCAGGGGCCAGGAAGTGTGTAGTCAGATATCAAAGCAAAGCTCCCCTTGGGGCTACCAGCCTAGAGAATGTTGGAAGTGATGGAGCAAAATGATCAGCTTCCAAAACCAGTGGATGGGAATCCTCTTCAAAGAGCTAAATCTGCTGGGGAAAACATGCTGGGAGTGTAAGAGGTCACGGGACAATGGGGATACCTTGTGGTTTTTCCATCACACAGAAGATAAAGCAGGGCAGAGCAAAAGGTGTTTACAGCTGCCTTTAAAAGCTGGCCCAGAACCAGCTGGTTTCCCTCCCCAGAGAACAATATAGAAGGGTTATCTTATAGCAAGAAAAATTTAGGAAAGACATCTAAAGACGTTTTCTAACAGACCTGTTGGAAGTTGGTTTGAACCAGCAAGAGAACCATGGTGTTTCCTTTATTGTCTGTTAAAAAAAAAAAAGAAAAGAAAAGAAATGAAACAGCTGTTAATTTAAGCTTTTGGCTGTGGTATATACAGTTCTATCTAGAAAGAGCAAACAATCTTCATGGCCTCCCAAAGTCCAGCATACTATCCTAAGGCCCTGTGCTAGGGACAATCCTCTGCCCACCGTGTGACATCTTGCTAACTGTCCCTTCTAGCTCCCTCGTCCCCACCTGTAACCACCCAGCTGTTCATGTGACTCAACAAGAGGAGAAAGTAGTTGACTCCCAGACGTTGACTATCTCCAAACACCCTGCTCTGCTGGCAACTTTTTGTCGTAGGCATGGCCATCCGTTGAGATGAGTGGATTCTTTGGCTAGATATGAAGGAGCTGAGTGGAGGTGACATCATCTTTTTTCCCATTGGAAAAGGGACAGAGTTGCTACGTGGGACACATTCCTACAGCGTGCTGAAGATGACGTATGGGGCAGGCAGTTGGAAGCCTTCAATAGAGCTGATGATGTCTTTGATCTCAAAATTGTAAGCATTACCTTTGCTTAATGTAGACTTTGAACCCTAATGTTCCTAACCAAAGAAATAATACAATGGCTAATGCAAATTCTTGGAATTCTGTTCTTATCTTCATTTAATAATCTTGGATTAAGGAATTTAAACTTTCCTGGGACTCTATTTTGATTATTTACTATGACATTGGGCTAAGCTCCCACTTAGCTATCTGAAGGGAAAGAAACAGATTGTGGCCTGACTGAGCTAAGGACCACCAAGGCAAACCTATTGGGCCGATAGGAGAAACAAGGAGAGAATTGGAAATGGAAGAAAAATGGGAAGCGTGGAGGAGAGTCAGGAAACAGAACAAGAGATAAAGTATTGGTGACTGGGCTACTCAGAACCTGAACACCATACAAAAAGTGTGAAGGGCAGGCTCAGCTGGCAGATTAAGGGCAAAAGACATAGAAGACCACCGGAAGTATAGTCACAAAATCACCAAAAATACAAAACAATTGAATTCCAGATGGAAAGGATTCCAAAATGGCAAGTAGGTTCTCCAGTGCTCTGGGAAGTCACAAGAAGACCTGGGGATCTATATTTCTCCAGTTCCTCTGGTTGCTTTCTTTTACAAATATTTATTTATTTTATGTGTATGTACCTGCATGTGCTTGTGTAAATGAACTCAAGTACTCTTAGAGGGCAGAAGATTAAGTCTAACACCCTAGAACTGGAATTATCAAGTGATCCACTGGGTCGGGGTGCTGGAAACTGAACCTGGGTCCTCTGTAAGAGCCATCTGTGCTGGCTGCTTTTGTGTGTCAACTTGACCCAAGCTAGAGTCATCAGCAAGAAAGGAGCCTCATTTGAGATGTTGAGATCAGTTGAAATTTCATTGAGAAATGCCTCCATGAGATCCAGCTGTGGAGCATTTTGTCAGCACTCAGTGGGGGAAGGCCCAGTCCATGGTGGGTGCTTCTATCCCTTGGCTGGTGGCCCTGGGTTCTATAAGAAAGCAGGTTGAGCAGGCCATGATAAGCAAGTCAGTAGGCAGCACCCCTCCATGGCCTCTGCATCAACTCCTGCCTCCAGGATCCTACCTTGTTTGAGTTCCTGTTCCGATTTCCTTCAGTAATGAACAGCGATGTGGAAGTGTAAGCAAATAAACCCTTTCCTCCCCAGCTTGCTTTTTGTTCATAGTGTTTCGTCGCAGTGATAGAAACCTGAACATAGACATCATCTCTCCGGTTGCCCAATTGCTTTCTTTCCTTAAAGGAGGAGAGGAGCATGAAAAGCTGCTACTTTCTTTCTTGGAGTGATGACTCCAAGATGTATGAGAGAGAGATCTTCCAGTCAGGTTGACCTAGAAGGAGTCATGGACCCTCTCCGAGGAAGGGAAGGATGGGTATTGTAATCCACAGAGGAATACTTTCTGCCCTCGGGATTAGGAAAGGAAACATTTTTAAAGGGAACATAGTGAAGAAGCAAGACACAGAACCTTACAAAAGCCAAAACATGGACCCTGAGGATTTAAGAAATTGTTAGACAGGGGCTAGGGACATGACTTAGTCAACAGAGTGCTCATCATGCAAACAAACATGAAGACCAGAACCCTAACCCCAGAACCCATGTGAAAACTAGGAATTCTGGTGCATGCTTGCAATCCCAGAACCCAGCAGGCAAAGCCTGGGCTTTCTGACTAACCAGCCTGGCCTAGGCAGGGAATGCTGAGCCAATAGTAGAGACCCAGTCTCACACATCCAATGTATTGTTTTCAACCCTGTTTGGTTACTGTGCACAGGGCACAGCAGTGAATGTGCAGGCTCTCCAGTTGAGATCTGTTCCGTTGCTGCTGCTTGTTGCTGACTCCTTCGCGGCGCACAGACTCAGCGTCTCCAAGACTCCATCATGAAATAGGGCCCAGGGGCTCTCCAGGAAACTTCCAGGATTCCAGCACAAGAAAGGTGCTACTGAAGCATCCTACCTCTCATATTGAATAACTACTGGTTGTTCATACACACACACACACACACACAGAAGAGGGGGCTGACTATGTGGGACTATGCTGACTATTGAGGCATTCAGTCTATATTACCAAGTGACTACCAGGTTCTTTGCTTCTCAGGTATGATTTGATGTTTATGTATATGTATGTATATGTATGTATATATATATATATATATTCATACCCTTGGCTCTGTTCCTCTAAGGAAACTATGCTAATAGTTGTACAATTCTGAGAGATAGATGTACAAAAATGTATGGTGGATATTTCTCTCAGCCTCTTCTTCTATGGACTTACTGAGTATATCTAGTTAGCTCCATTTATCTTGAGAATAGTGTTTGGTTCTGAGAACAGATTCACTGGGGAATAGATAGGAGTATGCATGGTGGTTAGGGCCACCCTATATTCCAGCCTCCTGTGGGCCACACTGCTTTGGTCTGCTCTGCTGGGCAGACTCCCATCTCTGTTTGAAAGTTAATCTTGGCTCCTTTAGCAGCCCCTGCCGACTAAGGATAGAAGGTAAGACTCAAAGGGAACAATGAGGATGAGAGGACTTCAAAGTCACTCCACTTTCATGGGTGTCTATAGCTCCTGCTGGGTCAGGAGTATTTGTTTCCTGTGTAACAACTTAACACAAACTTAATCTTAAGACAACACAAACACATCTCCTGGTTCTAGACGTTCACAGTCAAAACTCTTGTAGCACTCTGGTCCTTTCACACATTCTAGAGGAGGATTTTCCCTGCTGCCTCTTGGGTAGCTGCCCTGGTCTTGTGATGACTAGATCCAATCCCTGCCTCTGTCTCCACATCCTGCTCTCGGTATACCCTTCTCTTCTGGAGGTCTGCTTTGCACCTATACGAGGAACTCTGTCTAGGGATGACTCAAGTAAATCAGAATTGGCTCCTTGGGATGATTCAGGTAAATTAGGACTGGCTCCTTGGGAAGACTCAGGCAAGTCAAGATTGGCTTCTAGGGATGACTCAAGCAAGTCAGGATTGGCTCCTTCATTTGACATCCTTAGCTTGACCTAAATCACAAACCTCCTTCTTCTGTATAAGGTGCCTGGCACCGGATCTGGAGCCTCGATGTGAATATCTTGGAGGAATGCAGTTTTCAACCAACCTGATGAGAAAGAAAATGAAACTTAATTTTACTTGGCCCACGATATCTCATCCTGACTTTAGCTCAGTCCGTCAGGTTCAAATCTGTATTTATGTCCTCTGTAGGCAAGGAACTTTCTGCTTGGGGACACTTACTTGCCCATGAATAGTGAGATAGGAAACAGAGCTTCCAAATTCTGTTGGACTCCAAATTCACTAAAGTCAGGGGACACTACACTCTTACAGTGTGTTCTTGGGCTATAACCTTGCCTTATTAGGGCTCAGTGGATAACTGGGTGGAAATCAGGCACAGGAATATCCTTTTCATTGTTATCAGTCTGGCACCAGGAGACATCTGACGCCCAAGGGAAATTGCAGTGTGCTTTGGATAGTTATTGTTGGATGAGGAACTCCTTTTGATGTTGACACCACTTAGGTATGTGAAAAGTATTTAGCTGTGGAAAGAGAAGGACTCCTACTTTAATCCTGCTGCACATCTTCCAGCCTTCCGATCAGCCGTCAGTAAAGTTTTTTTAGTATATTATTTGTAGGTATCTTCCATTGTTTACAAGAACTCGAACAGCATGCAGCACACTGTGTGTGGTGTGTGTGTGTGTGTGTGTGTGTGTGTGTGTGTGTGTGTGTGCTCGCACGCGCGCGCGCGCGTCCATGGGAAGGCGAGAGTACAGCGCTGCTCTTTAGTCATCTTCAGTCACTGTGCACACTTTTTTGGAAAACAAAATCCTCTCACTAACTTGGAATTTGTCAAGTAGGCTACTTGGTAAGTGAACTCCATGGATCCACCTGTTCCAGTCTGCCCAGTCTTCAGATTAAAAAAAAAAAAAAAACAGCCCTAGGTTTCTTAATGGGTGATCTGGGCTTGGCCTTAGGTCATTATGCCTGTAAGATAAGCAGTTTTCAGACCAAGATGCCTCCCTAGTCCACTCAGGAGGAAAAAGCTCCCGCTGTGCAAGCGTGGTGGCCTGCATTTGATACCTGGGTCTCACAGTGAGAGGAAAAAACCAACTCCCAGGCGTCAATCAATGACTAGTATATGTGAGTCACGTCATAAGCAGGACACACACAACTAAATAAGAAAGTAAGTAAATAAGTAAAGAAATGGGTAAATAATGAATTTTTAAACTAAGAATGTCTTCGAGTTGAGGATAAAGCTGGGGGTAGGGTAGAGTGCTTGCCTGCGTCTCCCTTAGTAGCAAAAAAGATTTTTTTAAAATATGAAAAGAAAGGAAAAAGGGGAAGAAAAGGAAGGAAAAGAAACAACTCAATAAGATTGAAGAATTCAACCAACTCTGACAAGATGCATTAGTTAATTCTAGAAATCTAGAGCATGGTGTTCTCAGACATTGGCTCCTGTGTCAAAATCACCTACTGAGCTTGCTATAGGAGAGGTTCTTACTTTGGAAGGCCTGGGGTGAATACTGGGGACTTGCATTTCTAACTAGTTCTGGGGAATGCTGATACAGATGTTCAGGGATAACACTTGGAGCATCCCCCTTTCTGGGCAAGCAGATCCTAACTGGGGGACTTAGGGCCTCTGGGCTGCTGTGGTGTTTTATGAGCAATGTGTATAGTCTATTGGCCGGATAAATGCAAGTGAAACTATCATTATGTGGGCTTGTTTAAATATTTTGATGTTGAAAAGAAATCCTCACTGTTAGAAGATTTTAGTAATCCTTGAACAAAAGCCAGAAAGCCAATCAGGCTTCATCCCCTTTGCCAGCGCTGGTTTATTGGCAGCAGTTTCATCAGTGTGGTGTTGGGAATGACTCAAACTGCACTTTGGTGCGGAGGAAAAGGCCACGGTGCATCAGAAGTGTTTGTCTAGACAAGGGCAAGAGAATGTCAGTACCTGTGCCACCTTTTTGCTGTGCTTTCTATTTAAATATTCCATCTGTTGCCATTTAGGCATGCATTCTACCCTTGCAGCTCTTGCCCTGGGGTCACTCCGTGCGTGCCTTGCAGCTCTTGCCCTGGGTTCACTCCGTGCGTGCCTTGGCTCGGAAGATCCTCCGCAGGCGGCTGACGGCTTTCCCACCTTCTGCCCCCAACCCCGGCTTCCGGAGATGTGTTTCCAACTATCTTCTTGACACCTCCCGAGCATGTTCCATACGCTGATGACGCTTCGCTCTTTCAACAATGAATTGCTGATTTTTCTGCTTCGACTGCTCTAATCCCATCTCAAAAAATGTTACTATCAGCTACCTACCTGCTTCTCCGAGTTCTTGAGTGTTCAGCTTTTCTCCTTTGTGATATCCAATACATCATCAAGACCTATTGATAGAGTTAGCCCTGGTTGCTCTTCCAGAGTACCTGGTTTTGATTCCTAACACCCACACAGTGGCTCACAACTGTCTCTAACTCTAGTTCCAGGAGATCTAATCCCCTCTTATGGCCTCCATGAACACCAGACATGCATGTGGTACATAGGAACATACAGGCAAATACCACCATGCATAAAACAGTATAAATGTAGGTTTAAAATTTAAAAAAGACCTATTGATTTTATACTCAGAACACACTTTAGAAGCATTTGCTTCTTGCCGTCATCACACTTCCTCAAAGTCATTGTCATCTCTCATCTCTGTTAAGCCAGCATCCTTACAGCTGGTGTTCCTAGTTCTCCTCTTCCACCTCGCTAGAAGGAGATGAAAGTCATATCTTGGCACACTAAGACCTGACTATTTCCTATTTCCTTTGCTTGGGGTAAAATTCCAACAGTCACACAAGGCCCCATAAGGTTCTGTTGTCCTGTCTCTGCTTGGCCCCTATCTCAGTGCTACACAACTCTTGCTAGTTCTGCTTTTCTTCCATTTCTCAAGTGTCTCAGGCATTTCTCCACCCCTCTGTTAGCATCTAGTTCAGTGCCAGTGGGATCCTCATTAACGGCGTCTTACGAAAGGGCCCATGGAACCAGCGGAGTGGACACTCTGATGCTCCTTTCTGTGCTTGCCTGCACAGTTGCTTTAGTTCTCTGTTCCCTGCAGGCCTCGAGTGCTCGCTCATCTGACGTTGGACAGAAAGGGTGAATGCCAAGGTGACCGGTGCTCCCAATGACGCCAGCTCCCTTGCAGAGATCCCGGGGTAGGAACTCTAAACCACCCAGCTGCCCTCAGAGGCCTCAGGAGACCATTCCTCTGGCCACCCTGGTGGGCACTGCGGTGTGTTATGCAGGGATTGCATTGCCTCTTACTCCAGACCACAGTGTACACTGTGGGAGAATGGAGCTGGCTTGAGGCAGAAGGCTTGGGACTATCTCCATGCCCTGGGTTTGTTTGGGGTTTGCACTTTAAAAGCTTTATGACCCTCTAGGCATTGTTAACGTCATCCAGTTTGGTTGCAGATTCCATAGCCCAACTTTGAGAGAGCAAAGCGCCTCTTATTTTAAGGTGAACATTGAAACAAAGAGCATGCGTGATTGGTGATGGACAGTGTTGTTATGGGACACTGGGCATCTGGGTGACCAGAATAGAAGAGGATAGAGAAGAAGGAGAGTGTTCCAAGGCTTTACCTGTGAAGAATTGAAAGACCTGCACCAGTGGCCTGGTGGTCCTGTTTCGGAGACTGTGCTGCTGCTCCAGTCTCCTGGGGTGTAGGCAGGGGCAGCCCTCTGAGCTGCAGCAATGCAGCTGCAAGTTTTTTTCTAGCTCTGGAAATCCTGTTCCCTCCCAGGGCAGGTAAAGAAGCTAAGACAAGCTGACAAGAAAAGTCATGTATGAGGCCCGAGGTCTTAGGCATCACCTCTTCCTGTTTGCTAAATGTTTGGTTTCCAAGGGCGTCAGTGATTAACAAGTTGAGCGGTTAGCACTGAAAACTGGAAAATATCTATAGCTGCTTCCATAGCAGGGAAGCTTTTACCCTCCACCACGGAGATTCCTAGAGCCCAGGGAGCTGAAGTACTACCCTCTAGTGTGGTGGGATTAAAAATGGGACGTCAGAGAAAGTAAGGATAAAAGAGGTCATGGATAATGCCTTGATCCGGAATTCCTAATAAGAGGCACCAGAAAATGAACTTATTTGTGTTTTCCTCTCCTCCACTTCTTTCCCCTCTCTTCCATATCTCTCCTCTCCTTTTCTTCCTCTCTATGCTCCCCTCCTAACTCTCCTTTTCTCCCCTCTTCTTCCCCTGTTCCTCTGTCCTTTGTCTGTTTCCCTCTCTCTCCTTCTCCTCCTTTTTTTGACTCTCTTTCCACACACGTAAGGGAAAAGCCAAGAATGTACTGCTAGAAAAATATGAGGACCTGAGTTGGGATCCTCAGAACCCATGTAAAGCCAGTGTGGATGTGTGTGCTGTAACCTCAGCACTAGAGAGCCTGGCAGCTTCCTGGAGCTTGCTAACCTGCCACCTAGCCAATCAGTGAGCTCCAAGTCCAGTGATTCTACCCTCATAAAACAAGTTAGAAGGTGATAAAGAAAGACAACAGCACCAATCCCTGGTCTGTGCACATGAGTGCAAGCATGTACCCCCCCCACAATGCACAAACACATACATTACACACACACACACACACACACACACACACACACACACACACACAATGAGGTAATCACTGACAAGAAAGAATGTCTTCATAGAAAATGGCCCTTTTGATTCTCTGATCTTGGGTTTGTCACTTCCAGAACTTCAGAAACCACAAGAATACCATGGTGGAAGCCTCCCAGGCGGTGGCTGCTGTGTGCTGTGCCTTCGTGAACAGACCAGTACAAACAGACTGCAGAACTCCTCTGACCTTTGTTCCAAAACTCACCTGTCTTGGGTCCTATGCAATTACTCTTAATTTAGCAAGCTGGTTAGTATAAATACATTACTTGGGAAAAAAATTCAGTCCCCTTAATGTTACAAGATATCTAACAGGAAGTAAGACTCTTGACACTCATCAAATTGAGCCATGTAGGGACTAATTGCTTGTCTGGTATATTATGGTGTTGTCTAGTTCTGGGCTAACTTGGGCTACTACAAGGAAAGCAAGAAGGGAAGGTTGTGAGGGACAGTAGACATGTTTTGAAGACATCCATTTATTTATGGCATATTTTGAACTTAGTGCTTTGCTAAACACTAGAAAAGCAAAGATGAATAAATACTCCCCTGTGACTCTGTAACCCCACATTTAAAGAAGTCAAGTCACTGAAAGGCGAAACACTAATTTCTAGTTACATTTTTTTGTTACCTATGAAAATTGACTTATAATATATCTTAGTTATAATTTTCTTCCTTAAAGTCTTAGCTATTGTTCAATTCTTTTTTTTTTAGGTTTTTCAAGATAGGGTTTCTCTGTAGTTTTGGAGCCTGTCCTGGAACTAGCTCTTGTAGACCAGGCTGGCCTCGAACTCACAGAGATCCGCCTGCCTCTGCCTTCCGAGTGCTGGGATTAAAGGCATGTGCCACCACCGCCCGGCCAATCATTTCTTCAGGAGACAAAAAGAGGGAAGATTTCTTTAAGATATTCTACTTGGAAAGGATCCAGAATTATCCAATGAGAAATCTTCAGGATTCCAAATAAAAGTCTGTATACCTATCTATCATTATCTATCTATCTATCTATCTATCTATCTATCTATCTATCTATCTATGATCTATCATCAATCTATCTATCTATCTATCTATGGTCTATCATCAATCTATCTATCTTCTATCTACCTACCTATCATTTATCTATTTGCTAAGCAAGCAATGCAAGAACTATAACCTTAGAGAAATGAATTTTTAATTGAAGGAATGTTCTTCCAGAGATTGAACCTTGAGAAGCCATCTTTGTGGAAACTGTATTCTTTCTCCTTTTCTTCCTCTTTTCCTTCTTTCTTCTTTCTTTTCTCCTGCATCCATCCCTCCCTCTCCCTCCCTCTCTCCCCCCCTCTCTCTTTCTTCTTTTGAAATTGTAATAGGAAACCTATGATTCCCGTTTGTCAGCGAGAGGAGCCTAACTCTTCAAGGAGAAGCAGCTGCAGACCTTTTAGCACCTTGAAACCTGGAAGCAAACATACCAAAGAAGAGGTTCTTAGCAGGTTGATCAGAGGGAAGGAAGAGGAGAAACAGAGAAAGTTTCTTACACTTGTACAACTTGTTCTTCAACAAGGCTCCATGGAGCAATTTCCAACCCAGCATGTCCCAGGAGCCTGGATGCTCCTTTGTCTCTGATTCCAGGTTAGGAAGTAGTGAAATGTGTCAGGAAGATGCTCGACGACATCTCCTGTTTGTATGTCTTTATAGATGATGATTTGTGGAAAATTTATGTAAATGCTTATCCAACATAGAGTGGCAGTAGGGAAAGCAGGAGGAACTGGATCATGTAGGAACCAATGGAAACCTTCCAAGTTAGATCACACAGTCTTATCCACAGACAGAACCTTAGAAGTAGACAGAATGGGAAAGGAAATATCCAACCCTAATAAGGGAGGCAGGGTCTGTCCCGAGTTTGGGTTGGTAAATAAGAAGAGGCAACAGGTCACAATTTCCTTGCTTGCCAGGCAGCACCTCATAGCCCGAGAAGTTTAACATTTTGTCAATGTTTCTTCCTTTTCTCAGCTCAGGGATCTTACAGGAGGGGGCCTGATTTGTCAGGAGAGCAGGAATATAGTTTAACTGTGACCTTAGACATTCAATGCAGGGCCCCTGACAGGGGATAGAAGATGAGTCGGGATCAGAAGGGATTGTAGGAAGGAGCTACCAGAAAATTCTCTAAAGGAAAAAACAAAACAAAATAGGATTCACGCCACTTCATCAAACACCTACGTACAAGTTTGTCTGCAGACAAAACGGGGTAACGATTTGTGGGAAGTTCCTAAATGGAAACAGAGAAAAAGAACCAAGTGTGTTGTCTGTCACACACAGCTATGACACACCTGAACAGGTGATGCTCTGGGCCCAGAAGAGGGGTGTGGAGAGCCTCCCATGATGCTTTGAGCTTTTCTGAGTCTGAGGAGATACTTCCCTTGGGACCAAGAGGAGAAACTCCTTCCCGCGTGCTCTGAGAATCTGAGGAAGTCAGCTGTGAGAAGAGGGGCAAGAGCAGTGGTGTGGCAGAGACTCTGCATTCACAAGTGTGAGGTGCTCCCAGAAAGTCTACGTTCAAAGTGTGTGGTGCCCCCAGAGACAGCATTCATTAGTGTGGTACTCCCAGCACAGAGGGGTCTCGAACTTAGGACTACCTGCAGAACCTTTCATAAGCCAACCATTCACTCCTATGAGCCAGACTTAAGTGTGGTTTAGCTCTGCTCTCTATTTCATCTCTAGAACCCATGTAAAACAAAACAAAACAACACACACACACACATGCACGTACACACAAAAACAAACAAAATCCATGAGCACACTGTCTGAAAAAGAAAAAGGTGCATTGAGGAGCAACACTGAAGGCTGTCCTCTGGTCTACACACACACAAATCCACATATGCAAATTCACCTACACTCTGTACTTTCACATGTGTGTGCATACATACACACACAAACACACACATACACATCAATGTACACACATGCACAAGAATGTTAAGGTAACTGACCATATGATTGTCCTTCAAGATGTCTGCCTAGAAATGCCACCACATTGTTTAAGTAAACTTACTTGGCTTTTGTTATTTGTAGAAGCAATTCTAAATAATACAGGAATTAGTACCAGTAAGAGCTATACATGAGTCTATAATCTTGGGAGAATTTGGAGAGTTGGGACATTTAAGGCAAATGGCAACACAGCAGTACTGATTTCCCAGTCCCTGGCATGGAGCATGGAAATGAATGCCAGGATGATTGTCTGTGATTTTTTTAGAGTAGTGCCCTTCAGAGCCTTTCAAAACTTTGAGAGATTGAGTAGCTACTTGGTCAGAACATGGAGCATGTGAGGAACTGGAGGCACATGAGGTGGAGCTCCCATTTATAAACTCGGGGTATATGGTGCGGCTCCAGGACTTTCCATGACCCTCTTAAAAGAATCTGCACACAAAAACAGCCTCATGGAGTAAGCGTGCAGGACGGCAACATATAGCAGCCGAATTCACAATCTTAGGCTGTGTTCTAAACGGAAGTCGGAGAACTACTTATGAATGACTGACAAGCCGGAAATCAGAATGGGACAGAAGGGGAGGGAGCCCAAGGGCCTTTGCAGCCATTCTTGTCTCCATGAGCAAAAAGACTTTCTGTCATCCCAAACATTAATTAAGTCAGTTCTTTCTATGGCTCACCCCAATAGCCCATAATTACCTGCTCACCTATAACTATACACAGATTCCGATACCTTCAAGGAGTCCAGTTATAAAGCAGAGTCAGTGGAAGGCTAGCTCATCTTCCATGTTTACAGTAGATGCATCTGGAAGACACCCAGAGAAGTAACTTTGGAGGGTCCCAGATGAAGGAGGAATAGGTTCTCGTGGCCTCTGCTGTTGAGACTCAGTATGCAAGTCTTAACAGCCGAGCTCTATTCTTATATTCCTGGTTGGCATATGGAAATCCATATTATATTGTACCACAAGTGAAATACAGATTATATGCCATAAATTCTCAACTGTGTTAGTGAAAAGAAGAATCTGAGGAATTTGAGGGATGGAAATGCTGAAGAGATTGATCACTGGGGAGTGCCAGTGAGTACCTTTACTCTGCAATCTAGAGAAATAGGAAGCCTGGTGCACTGCTGGCAGGAAGGTAAAATGGTGCAGCCACTTGAAAACAGAACTATCTTAAACTCTACAACTCCATTTCTGCATGTAAGCCAGAAGAATTGAAATCGGGGATTCAAACAGATCACGAGTGAACCTGTGTTTGTCATAGATTTAGTCACAGAGGTTAAAAAAATAGAAGCAACACAGTCTGTCCTCTCCAGATGAGTCGACAGAATTTGAGGTAGATAGATACTGTGTGCACATACAACTATAATTATAAAGCAATATGTGCATTTAAGTCTTTGAAAAGGCACTTGAACACATCTACAACATGGATGAGCATTGGACATTTTACTAAGTAAAATAAGTCAATCACAAAACACCAAGTTCTATATGATTCCACTCTATGATGCACTATGAGCAGGAAAATTCACAGGGAGAAAAGCTAACATGGAGGTTCCTGGTCCTTGGGGTGAGGGCAGTGTATAGGTATTATTTAATAGGTAGGGAATTTCAGTTTTGGAAGATAGAAAAAGTTCTAAGAAAGGTTACTTGGTGATAGATATCAAATCATATGAATGTAATAAATGCCGCTACACTTCATACTTAAACTGTTAAAATGGCAATGTTATGACATGCACAGCTTTACCACAATACATAGAATAAAATTTCTAAAATTAAGATTCAATTCATGTTTGTTTAATAGACTCATGGTTGTCTTAGTAGGATCCAGTATAGTCATGTTTCACTTAATGATGGGGGTGTGTTCTGAGAAAGGCATCCTTGGGCAATTGTGTCATTGTGCAAACATAATAGAATGTCCTTAAGCAAACTAAGATGGCTACAGTATGGCTAGGCAATATGATCTTGTGGGACACCATTGTGTATGTGACCCATCACTGGCTGAAATGTCGCACTGTGGTACATCACTGTATTTATTGCTGGGTTTCTGGGACTGCAGCAGCCTGTCTTCAGTAGTGGTTCCATGCCCAAACCATGAAATGAACATTTTTATTATAGGAACCATTAAGTCAGAGAAAAAGTCAAATGGCAGTTTGGGGTGCGCCATTTCCTTATGAGAACATTCGGTCAGTAGCAACATCACACCCCAGAATGAACTTCAGCCATTAGAACTGTGGACCCAAGTGCTTTTAAATGTATTTATTTATTCAGTGTGTCTTTTACATCGCCTATCTTGATCCCATTCATTTCACTGCCCCTTCACAACTGCCCTCCACCCCTGCACATTCCCCAAAATAAAACAAAATTCAAGAGAAAAAAAAAGGAAAAAGAATAAAAGGGAAAACGTAATGGAAGTTACAGCATGACACAGTGAGTCACGTCATATACCCCTTTGTCTATATAGCTTACAAATGTTCATTGCTAAGAGTCGCTGGTCTGGTTCAAAGCCTCTGGTTTCAACTACACTATTGTTAGGGCTCCCCCTGGATATCCTGTTGTTGCCCTGTGTTGTGGAGATCCTGCAGCTTTGGTCCACAGGTCAGGTCCCTTCACATGCTCCAGCAGATCATAGATGGGGTGGATCAGAGGGTGGGCCAAGTCATAACATTAGGTCTGGACCTGGGCAGCTGTAGGGTTGGTCTGCCAGATGTGAAATGGGAACAGCTCTCTCATGCTTACATCTTTGGGGCTGGCTCACCTACACCTGCACTAATAAGGTGGGCTCTATCATGCTGCCCCACTGAGGTGGAGGGCCTGCTCTCCCAAGTGTTGCTGTTGGTAGGGGCTTAACACAGTTTTGAATGCTACAAAGGGGGTAATTTCGACAAATCCCTCTTTAGAACATGCACAAGGATCAGTGAATTGCTTGCTTTCTCATTCCAGACAGAAGTGAATTGCTTGCTTTCTCATTCCAGACAGAAGTGACTTAAGAAAGGAGGGTTTATTTTACATCACAGCTTTAAAAGTTTATCAGTTCATGTGGTATGGAAGACCCAATGGCTGGAACAGCTTAACTCGTTGGCAGTTGGGAACTTGCAACACAGCGTATTCACATCTTGGTGGATCAAAAATGAAGATTTCAGAACAGAATCTGAAGTACATGCTACCTTTAGGCTTGTCCCCAGAAAACCCCCCCCATGCACACACACACACACACACACACACACACACACACACACACACTCACACTCACTTTCTGATTTTCTAAGGATTTCGGATCAGTAGCTCTGGTGACAAGATGTAAGGAATCCAAGTTCATCACAGGAAGAAGATCTGCTTAAGGCACTGCGGAGCCCAGCCCTGCAGAGAGAGCAGGTTAGAGAGAGAGAGAGGGAGGGAGGGAGGGAGGGAGGGAGGGAGGGAGGGGTGGCCATTGTCAATGTCCTTGATGAGGAGGAGAGCATCAGTAAACAAGTACAGCAAGAACAAGTCCACTGGCTCTTAAATAAAAGAAGACTGATGAATAAAGCAATATATAGGGGAAAATTTCTTTGCATTAAAATATAGTGGAAGACTGGGCCCATGTTTCTAGTCAGAAAGCAAAGGCTCATGTATGGCTTCATCATTCTTCACCATGAGACCTGAGCCAGGCAGTAAGGATCATAATAAACTAAGGAGACCTTGGGTTAAACAAATCATTACAGTTGACAACTGAGGTGCAAACATGACCTTAATTAATGAATCTATAATCTCTCTTTCAAGTTTCTGGCCCTTAGCCACACTCCTAATTGAACTGCAGGTGGGAGCAGCCGGTCATTTCCCACTGTGGAGAAGCAGCCTTGGATTCCCCGGGCGGGCTGACCACCCCAGGCTGAATGTTTAGTTTCAGTGTTGCAATCTGACGAAGCTCACATACGGTGTCGCTTGCTCTCTCCTCCACAGCCCCTGTCTATGTTTATCTTCATTCTGCTAGAATACAGAGCATCACGGATGGGATGCCTGCTGTACTTGCTGTATATTCATCCAGTGGCCCAGTCATGGACCAGCGAGACCAAAACAAAAGCCAAACAAACAAAAAAGAAGACAATGCAGTAGGCCCTTGTCCACTTTTAAAAGTTGTAAGTATATTCTTAAAAATAAGAACAGGGACAGGAGAACAGGCTCAACAGTGAGGAGCACAAGACCTGGGTTCAATTCCCAGCACTCAATGGCAGCTCCCAACCATCTGCAGCTCCAGTTCCAGCGGATCCAGTGCTTGAGTCTGGCCTCCTCAGACATCAAACGTGCAAGTGGTAGACATACTCACTGGCAGAGGAAACACATAAAATTTAAAAAATCAATAACATCTTTTTAAAAGTAAGAGTAGAATGGTGACACTGTGTCCGCCTACCTTAGAGTGAGGAGAAGGTTGACACTCTTGCAGACTAATAACTCTGCCTGCCTCAGAGCATGAGTATCTACTAATATGTCTATTACGCTAGCATAGTTGCTAGAGGCCAGGGCTGCTCTCTCTGAGTCCATTCCTGACCTCCCCACCTCTTGTTTACAGAACCATTTCAGACTCCATGAACCATGTGTGACTGAGCGACTCCAAAGAATTAACGGTTTTATCACATACACTCCTTGGCATCTGTTCTTTTGCCTGACAGCCATTTTTGATGCTGAGGGGAGGAGAGAGAGAGAGAGCTGTCTTCCAGACAGAATCTTTTGCCATGCATCTCTCGTGTGGTGTTGACAGTCCTTCATGCAGTGCCATGCGGGGGCACTGACGTCTCAGTAAAAATTCTCCCTGAGATCCAGTGATGTATTTAGCTAACAGCTTAGTCAATTATGTCACGTTGACAATTTCAAGAGGGAATGAGAACACACATGGGCTGGGTGAGGAGTCTGACTGTCAGCGGTAGTTAATGGTGTGACATGGCTAGCAAAGCCAGCGAGTTCTTTGTGCAAAAATCTATGTTGAAGTGATCAGGCATTCCTCTAAAATCAAAGGCCACTACTCCATTTCCAGAGAAATGCGTTTTCTCCCTATAACTAAGCAAGGCAATGGAAAGTCAAATACCCAACCCATAAAGAAAAAAAAATAAGTCAAATATTTTTCAAATTATGTAAATTTCCTCTAGAAGGAAGAAGAGCATCTCCTTTGGAATCTAGAAGGATAGAATCCGGTTTCTGGTCTTCTTCACAGACACCCACTCCTGGCCTTACCCTTGTCATTTCCACAAGCTGAGGATCACCCTGGTTGGAGTCAAAGGGCTCCCACAGGAACGTACAGCAAGATGGTACGAGGTCTCAGCTATTGCGAGAACCGAGGGATCAAGCTGCCTCGTGGCTCCTCTGGTCTACGGGGGCTGCCCGTTATGGTTTGGCAACCTGACCTCAGCACAACTACCCCATCAAAAAGAAAGTTATTTGCTGTCTTATACTAAATTTGCTCAGATATTCCATCTTTCTCCCCCCCACACACATATTTTAGGGTGCCTGCTCTAAGTATGACACTGTTCCCAGTACCAGGGATACGGGGCAAACAAAACAATCTCTGTTGTCATGGAGATGTCTAGTGGAGTTTTCATACCTCCCTGCATGAAAAATGGGCCAGGTGTCAGCTCTCGCATTAGGACTGGGAGACCAACTTTGGCGCTCTGGAGGTGGAAGACAAACATAGCCTGCCCAGAGACTATAGCAGAATCGTTGGTAGGAGACTTGTAACAGAACAGCATCTTCAGGGCCCTTGTTCTCCAGCCCCGTATAATAGTGAGGGGAACAGTAATAACTAACATATGCATGGCACTCTGCAGCTGAAAAATCCCATTTACAAACACCCCACCATTTCCTTTAACAAAAACCTTTCAGGGCATTAGTGTGCCCTTTAATGGGTGAAGATGATGAATGTTCAGAGAGTTTGAAATGACTGGCCCAAGATACGGACTGATTAAACAGCAGAGTCGAGATGGACTCTGATGTTTACTCAAATCTCAGACTGGTTCCATTATGATAAACCTTCACTGAACATTTCTAAGTCCATTTTTTTTTTCGTCAAGGACCGTTTTAGTGACCTGAAGCCTGCCAAAACCTTGTTCTGACTACACATCATGAAGCCCTACCCCCAACCCTAAACCTTGTCACTTCTTAAATCTTGTTTTAGATATTGCCTTTGGGTCCCACAGGTAAAGCAGTTTTTTAATGATAGAAGAGAAACATATCTAAGGGAAAGATGATGATTAAACCCCTTTGTTGTTCGTTGGGTGAGACCAGAGAGTTCAGAATTCAATTTAGCAATGTGTCTGTGGTTCTAGGGATGATGCAGTTGGGCAAACTGCTGATAAGAACCATAGAAGATGCTTTGTGTCATGTCCTAGGAGAATGGAGGAAGATTGAAGTGTTAAACATATAACACAGGGATGAAAATTAGAGACATAACAGGACAGTCAGATCTGTGGCTCATTGGAATGAATGCGTGGATGGCTTAAGAGCAGGCCGAACCTGCTTGTCTTGACTTGTGATTCCTGTACAAGGATTGAGTTGGAGGATCGAGAAAGGAAGCTGATGACTGAGATGATTTCATGCTTCTACCCAGTCTTCACTGTGCAGTCTCAAGGCAATATGGTACTGAAGAGAGAATGTTGAGCAAGGACGTGGGTGCCTACAGGCTCCAGGGCTCTGCTACTCTCCATCCCTGTACACTCAGGCAAACATCTGTGAGCTATGGGTTCTTGATCTTGACCATGAAAAGAGACTGGTGGTTTTGCTCTAGTCTCCCCCAATGGTTGCTGATGAGAAGCACTTGAGACAACCTTTCACCACAAGGCTCCTGAGATCAAAATTCCTTTGTTCATTTGTATTGCAGCTATGGACTTGATACATGGTAAATATACAAATACTTTGAAATTTAGGAAAAAATAAGAAATGGGAATTCTTATAGCTATGTTCACCATCTGCGGTGATACTCCAGTATAAGCCTCAGGAGCTCTTTCTTTTGCATAGCCTCATGGGAAAAATTCAAAAGGATGAAGCCAACAACATAATCTCTGTCTTAACTTTTCTACTGCTGGGATGATGTGGGATTCCCCTCTGTATTCTGTGAATATCATTGGTTAATAAAGGAACTGCTTTGGGCCTATAGCAGAACTATAGGGGAACAGAGCTAGGCAGGGAAAATGAAGCTGAATTCTGGGAGAGAGAAGGCAAAGTCAGAGAGAAGCCATGTAGCCCCACCAGAGCCAGACAGAACTTTAGCTGGTAAACCACAGATTACTAGAATTGAGTTAAATTAATATATAAGAATTAGCCAATAAGAAGCTAGAGCTAATGGGCCAAGCAGTGATTTAAATAATATAGTTTCTGTGTTGTTATTTTGGTTCTGGGCGGCTGGAATGAACAAGGGGCCTCCTCCTACACTGGGAGAAAATGCCATGGCCAAGGCAGTTTATAGAAGAAAACCATTATTGGAGGCTTATAGTTTCAGAGGTTGAGCCCATAACTGTTATGGTGAAGAGCATGGCAGCAAGTAGGAATGAAACTGAAGCGGTAGCTGAGAGCTTACGTCTTGATCCACAAGCACAAATCAGAGAGAGCTGCTAACTGCAATGGTATGGGCTTTTTGAAACCTCAAGGCCCACCCTCAGTGACAGGCCTCCTCTAATAAGGCCATGCTTCTAACCCTTCCCAAACAGTTCCAACTACTGGGCATTGGGCATTCAAATATTTGAGCCTATGGGGGGATTCTCACCAAACCACCAAAGTCTCCATTAAATAAAGTCAAAGTGGCAGTTCTGTGAAGCAAAGCACAAAGGCTACCTGGCACAATTAAAGGCAGACATGGCTTCTCTTCTGTTTCCTTTGAACTTCGTGGGAGTCAGTGTGAAGAATTCCTACCTATCCTCAGTAGGGATAGGGGCGTGGAGATGAGGACTGAAAATCTCCTCTGCTGCATCCTCTTTTAGACACCAGAAGGAGAAGTGTTACAGTTTGTGTTGTATTTCTGTGATAAATGCTGTGACCAAAAGCAGCTTGTGGAAGAAAGGGTTTATTGGGCTTAAAAGTCCTGATCACAGTCGACCACTGAGGGAAGCCAAAGCAGAAACCAAGATGAAATACTGCTTGATGTTTGACTCAGCGTAATCCGGACCCATCCGCCCAGGTGTGGCTTTACCCAACATGGGCTGGGTCCTTCCACATTAATCACTATTCATGAAGAAAATGCCCCACAGACACACCCATGGGCCAATCGAATGGCCATAATTTCTTGATCGAAGAACCCCCTTCCCAGATGACTCTAGTTTAAGTGGGAAAAAAAGTGCTAGCCAGCACGAACAGTTAGCTTGCAACCCTTAACAGTTCCAATCAGACAGCCTAATGAGCCTGCACACTGTGCAGTGTGACCAAAAGAAGCCAGTACCTAGCCCTTTCCTTGAGATGAAGTTTGCATTTTTATCAGACACCTCCCTGCCTGATCATAGAGTTACCTCTCAAATATAAATGTCAAGTGAGGCAGAGGAAATTAACTTAATATGCTTTATGGGTACTGTGTAATACTCACAAGGCTAACAATGGCAGACTAGAATTGTAAAGGATTTGGGAATGAGGCTGCTTTATGGACTCTGGCACACTGCCCAGGGCAGTTGAGTGAGTGGGGGAAGGAAAACTGTTAATTGGGGTCAGTGGTCAGCCTTTTCAGCACGAGCAGGTTTTAGAAACGTCAGGACTTTTCCTTCCTAAGATAACCACAAGCTCAAGCTTTTGTTCCAAAGCCTTCCTCTAACACACCAGCATGCTTGATTTTCTAATGTGCAGTCACTAGGTTGCCAGAGATGGTAATGAGCTGATGCTAGCAACTGGGGCTCACTTTTTGGGAGGACTACGATCAGAAGGAATTAACTGACCTCCGCAGTGAGATGTTTTAGTCTGCAGCTAATTGTCTGGGTCTGAAATTAAGAACACCAGCTTTGTAAAAACTTAGGTAGCTCTGTGTTTTTGTTCATCTATCTCCTTGGTTTTTATATTTATAAAGTTGAACCAATGCGTCTAATTCACAGAAGAGAGGACCACATCAGTTGATGTGTGTATGTTACACAGTTCCTGACGCAGACTAAGGACTCAGCCAGCCTTGATTATAGCAGTCATCCTGCCAATGGAATGTGAGCAGTTTGACTTTCCCAGCTTTCCACTGGAGAAGGTTACCTTTCCCAGCATCCTCCTTTCTTCATCAGCACCCAGAGACTATACCACACCTGCGATTCCATAGTGCTGGCCCCACGAGGAGATCTCAACCTTCATCAGTAAAGGACAGAGTTGCAAAGGTTTTTCTGGGAGGCAGAGTTCTGTTCCACTACCAACTACTCTGATGGTTACAGCATAGTCTCCCGTGGAATCACAAGTTGCTCATTTTGATGAGCCTCTTGGAAAGAGTAGTTGCTTCTGAGTCACAGTGCTTAACACAACTAGTACCTCCATAGTAACTTGGGGTTCATCTTAGGTGACTTCGCTCGGCTTCTATTTTGTGCTGAGTTCCAGAGGCATGTCACCAATTCTCCTTTCTCAAGTTGCATTTTCAACATACTTCCTGCCTCCCACTGGTCTTCTCCTTCTCTGTCACTTAGCAACTTAGGGTACCAGGGAGGGGGAGGAAATAAAATTTCCAGAGACTAAGCACCCTGAAAAATGTCTCCGTCCTCTTTCTTAGGCCACCCCTGTGTTTCCTTCAACCTCTGGACTTTTCATCTCTGGAGCATATTCTCATTTTTGAAGGAGATGTCACTTGAAGGGTCTATCTCACGAATTCACGGCACCATCACCTTCCCCTTAGTTTATCATCAGGTCAGACAGAAATTTCAAATCCTAATAACATATGCAGTCTGCATGTGTATAAGACCTTATCAGGGTTTATATGAAATTATAACATGGCATGATTCTGTGTGTGTGTGTGTGTGTGTGTGTGTGTGTGTGTGTGTGTGTGTGTGTGTATGTGTAGTATTCAGGTGTGGGGAAATGTGTAGGCATTTGTGTGTGTTGGCATGAGTACATATTTGTGTGTGAAAGTGTATGTATATGTTCTTCTTGTGTATTGTGGGTCGCATGTTACTGCAGGGGTGTGTGTGTATGTGTGTGTCTGTGCTAAAGGATAATGGATGACCTCAGATGTCAGTCATTCCTTGGGTTTCATTCATCCCTTCCTTCCTTTCTTTTTCTTCCCTCCCTTCCTTCCTTTCTCTCTCCATCCCTCCCTCTCCCCCTACTTATGTATGTATGTATGTATGTATGTATGTATTTATTTATTTATTGAGATATAGCCTCTCAATGGACAGAAATTCACCAGCCAAGGAGGCTAGGTTGGATGGCCAGTGAACCCAGGAGATCTGTCTCTCTCTGCTTCCCTGGTGCTGGAATTAGCATCACATATTTCCATACTTTGTTTTGTTTTGTTTTGTTTTAATATGGATTTTAGGGATCAAACTCAGGCCCCTGGGCTCACAAGGCAAGACCTTTAGCTAGGGAGCCCTCTCCCCAGCCCCTGCAATATGATTTTTGACTTTAGGACTCTGACATACAGCAATGGTACTGTAATTATTGCCAGTGCTCCCACTCAACATCTGTGTGTTTGTTTGATTGACATTTGGTTCCTCTACCAATACACAAGTATTGGAGTTGGGCACTACATTTTTATTTACCCTAGCACCTCCAGGGTTGAACAGAATGCCTTACACATGATAATACAATGTCAGTGAGTATCTGTTGAGTGAATGATGGAATGAACATCACTCACTCATTTGGAGCCTAAAATTGTACAGAGTGTCTGCTCCTAGGAATTTCAGGGAGAGGAGATCCTTCCAGGATGGAACAGGAATAGCATGAGCCAATACCATCTGAGTCTTCATTTCAGATACCCTGGTACACTGCAAGAAGTCTGGCCTTGTGGACTGCAGACTACCTCTGTCCTTCAATAGTCAATTCAGAAGACTGTGTCTAACAAAGGAACCCATGAAGATAAGGGACATGTTAACCTTCTAGGTAGGTCACATAGTTTACAGCAGCCAAAATTCAGTTAAAAAAGGACACAGACTTAAAATGAAAAACCCAGCCTGACAAAGTGGGGCTTATTCCAAGAATGCAATATTCAAAACCAGTCAGTAAAATCCATCACATTAAAATGAAAGGGGAAAACCCACAAGATACATTGTCTACTAATGCCAAGAAGCATTTGACAAAATTAAATATCCATTGGTGATATAAACTCTCAGCGAGTTGAGAATGAAAAGGAAATCTTTCTGCTGATATAAGGCATCTGCACAAACCTTGTGAGTCATTTAATGCTTAATGATGAAAGACAGAACACTTCCTCTCTCTTATCAGACTAGGCGGCTATGCCTGGTCTCATCAGTCCTGTTCAGCAGTGTACTGGAAGTCTTAGCTCAGTAATGCAAGAAAGAGGAATGAAAGCCATTCGAATTAAAAGAAAGGAAACAGTTCCAGTTTTGCTATATTCTAAGGATTAATCAGAAGACATCTGCACAAACTTCTTTGAACTACTAAGCAAACTTTTCAAAGTTACAGGATACATAGTCAAAGCGTAACAACACTTTGATGTGGGATGTCCTTCTGTATATGTGTTGCTTTTATTGCTAGTGAATAAAGCTGTTTCGGTCAATGGTTTAGCAGAGCAAAGCCAGGTGGGAAATCTGAGCAGAGATATGGAGAAAAAGAAGTCAGAGTGAGGTAAGACGCCAGCCAGTCGCCAAGAAAACAAGACATGTAGAAAATGAGGTAGTACTACAGCCTCATGACAATACATAGACTAATAGAAATGGTTTAATTTAAGATGTAAGAGCTAGTTAGAAATACGCCTGAGACATGGGCTAAACAGTGTTGAAATTAATACAGTTTCTGTGTGATTATTTGGGTCTGCGTGGCCAGGAAATGAAGTGCAGTCTTCTGCCTACAACACTTTTAGATATACGCCATGAACAATGGCAAACGAGTCTAAGAGAAAGGATGTTATCTGCCATAGCTTTAACCTGTATGTACAACCTCTGACCCCAACACACATGTAAAGAATGTGCGTGTTCCAGAATGCTTATGGGAAGACAGCAGACTTCAGTGCTGAAGAGATGCCGTCATCATGTAGAGATGCCACTCTTGCTCAAAATTCCAGGAGGCGGTTTTTCAAAATAGAAACCGAGAAGCTAATTCTAAAACTCATATGGAAAGAGAATGCAATGAGAATAGGTGAAACAATGCATGTAAGGAGAGTGGCGTGGGAGTGCTGACCCCCTTACCTCAGACTGTTATAGAGCTATAGTAACCGAGATAGGTATTTATGGTAGCACACAAAAATAGATCAATGGAATGGAATGGAAGTTTAGGAACACTCCCACACAAATATGACCCACTGATTTTTAGCCAAGGTGCAGGGCAATTTGATGGTAAAAGAATGGTATTTTTAACAAGCCATCCTGAAACAATAGGACATGAATATTCAAGCAGAGGAACTTTGCCACACGCTCACACCCAAGGCAACTCCTTGAACTCAAAGTGATTCACAGACCTAAAGGTAAACATTTAAAACAACAAAAATTCTAGAAGGAAGCAGAAGAAAATTTTTTTTTTAAAATCTGAGGATTTTTTGACTGCTACTGAATGCAAGACCACCCCTGAAACAGAATATTGGGAATTTGAGCTTTATCACTTTGTGTTTCTATGCTTTGAAAAACTAGTGAGACAAATTAAAAGAGGAAACTTATACCCCAAAATATCTAATATAAGGCTTCTGAAAAGAGCGTTCAACACTCAGACTATCAGCCTAGAAGTGGGAGATTCTCCACAGAGTAAATCAGACAGTAAGGGAAAAGATAACCGCCATGGGAAAAGAGATCCACTGTGGTTGGAAGTTAAAGGGAATTTTAAATGAAAAACAAAAAAACTGTTGCCACTTGAGCTTGGGTGGCCCAGTATTTTCTATGTTTGCTTGTGTGTTTGTTTGAGACGGGATTCCTTCGTGTAGCCCTGACTATTTTGGATTTCGCTCTGTAGACTAGGTTGATCTCAAGCTCAGAGTTCTCTTGCTTCTGCCCCTGAATGCTGGGATTAAAGATGTACACTGCCATGCCCAGCTTCAGTATTATCTATATTGACAATGTCACGTGATGCACCTGGGACTCACACCTTGTTGGTAGGGACACAAAATATCGCAGCTTCTTTGGCGAACAGCTTTGCAGTTTCTTGCAGAACTCAATACATATTTATCATATGACTTTGAAGCCCTGATCCAGCCATGGTCACACAAACAGAAAGCCCTTCATTGAGTAGATAAGCCATGTGACCAGTGACCTTCAGTCCTAATAGCATTAAGATAAGGAACAATGATAACTGATACCAATAGGCAATGTGCACAACTTGGAAGAGTCTCAGAGGCTTTATGCTGAGCCACAGAAACTAAATTTAGAAAGTTACACACTGTGTGACTTCATTCATATACCAATCTCCAAGTCATAAAACTGTGAGGATAGAAAACACCTGTAGTTCTACGGGCTGGAGATCAGAATGACTATGGCAGCTGGCATGGGAAGTGTGGAGTCAGGACTGAGCTGGTCTGATCAAAGCTGGGCTAGGGTGATCCTGGGTGTGCTGAATTCATAGATCTGCAACAACCACAAACATGCATTTTGTTACATTTTAATTGTGAAACAAGGTGGGTGCAGCTATTCCAAGGGAGAAAAACAAAACAAGTGTAGCCAAAGAACATCCAAGAGAAGAAGCAGAGGCAGAATTTTCCTAGTTTATCAGCGGGCTGTGTGAAATGAGTCTCGATTCTCTTTTAAAACAAGCCTGTGGAAGCTACACCCATTCAATGCCTTTGGCTGCCTCCTTAGCTCTGGGTTTCCCTCCTACTACCAGAGCAGGCACTCCTCAGTGGAAGTGTTCCTGCGGGGCTCAGCACCAGGCATGCCAAACTGTCAATCACAGCATCAACCAGCAGCAGCAGCGATGTCCCTCTTGTTCAAGTCCCTTGCTCCTGTGCACCCTGGATGCCCCCTCATTGCACCAACCCGAACCAGAGAGAGAGAGTCCATTCTCTACTCACTTTCCTGGTATTTCCAGGGTCCCTGCTGGGTACCAGACTCAGCCAGGGGCCCTGTTGCCAGGGTGAGGCGCACAGCATATTCTGGAGAGCAGCTGCTCTCATGAGGGCCGGCCGTAGTATGCCCTACCCTGTTATCCTGGCTGTTATCTCACTCACCATCTTGGCGGATTCCAAATGCTTTCCAATGCCTCATTCATTTCTTGGGTGAAGATTTAAGCAAAGGCAGATAGATCTGCATCCAAAATGGCAACAACTCCCTACTTGCTTCTCTGACTCTCCAGGCCGATCCAGTCTGTACTATTCTGTGAAAGCTTTTCTTGGCTTCCTAGAAGTACACCCAGAGGTGGGCGAGATTTGGTGACCGATCAAGGTTACACAGCCTATTGGTCTGGGACGAGACTTTAGACCATAAAAGCTCTAGTTTCTTTTCCATAGTCAGACTAGAGAGTGAGGTTTGTACACATCAAAATCTTGCTAAAAATCCTTCTCTGAAAACTAAGCAGAAATGGAAGAAACATTCTCCCAAATATCTGCACAAGTAACTTTGGACAGAAATGCTTTGAAAACATAGTCGTGCCCCAGGGGCAAGAGATGTTTTTGATATAAACAGCGATGACAGCAGTTCGTAATAGACCCGCATTCAGGGAACTGTTCCAGCATGCCAGAGGTCTGGAGGCTTTTAACTCCCATAATTCACCCTAACACACGCCAGCTAAGCTCAAGCAATGTTAAGGAGCTGACAAACCACAAAGACCAGGAAATGCAGAGCGAGTGCTGATCGGAAGAGCAATAGGAGGTAAATGCTTATCAAAAGGCGATCTGGGAATGCGGGCTGGACTTATGACATGATGCCTGAAAGCAATTCTTATGGTTTCCCAGCACATAGAGAGGCCTCCAGCTTAAAGATGCCCAGAGAAGGAAGAAAAGGAAATGAACAGCTTTGCCCACTTGTCCAACAGTCACGACCATTGCACCACTCAGGTAGAGTGTGCAGTGAGGTTGACCTAAGGCTAAGCTTAGACCAGGACCATTTCTGGCACTCCCTTGAGTTAGCCTCCATTTCCCAGGGAACAGGAACAGACCCAGAGTCTGGATTAGCACGGTACGTGAAACAGTCACCATCAGGGCATTTAGTCCTGTGGAGCAATTTCAGCCGCCCATTTTATCCCCACATCCAAATACATCCAGTCTAGATTGGTGTACTGTTCCCCTTCCTTCCATCTACCAACTTCAGTTTCTTTGAAAAAGAACAACAGGGTTTGCCCTGTAGAAATGCCACTATGTCCCTGTTACTTTGTTTTCTATTAATAGTTTTGGGGAGAAGCCAACCTATAGAATAAAGACGCAAACTGGGTAGAATTGGAGAAGGAAATGGGGATTGCATGGACCTTTGTCTCCTACCCCACCCCACACCCCAGAGATCTTAAGCCCATTCTGTTCTCTGCCTACTTCCTATTTGACCCAGAATACCAAGCATCTCCTGTCCCTCCATGGGCCACTCGCCCTTTCCCTCTGGCTGTTTGATGGGTGAAGTCAATGGTGAGAACCTAACGGTTCACTAATTGGTGAAAACTCGCACCTGTGGAACTAGCCATGAGTGGGACTTCAACTGTAATCTGTCAGCTGGCATCACCATTCCCTGAATGCCAGGGAAAGCTCTTGAAGGATCCAGACAGGTGAACCTCGGTGCCATTCCTAGCTCTAAAACACTGACCAGCACCTCACCTCTCCCCTAGGGATCTTCTTCGGATCCGGTTCCCAGCCGGACAGAGGGTGCATTGCAGCCTCTCCTACCAGACAACCCTTTGTCTACACACCTAGTACCTCACAGACTTCAGGGCCCCCAATGCTGAGTGGGTACTCACATATCAAAGACCTGAGCTTTCTAATGTCATCTGATGAAACCAGATTCCCGGGTCCCGTGGACAAATGACACCCCCAAAGACATTGTTCTCTAGCATACTAGCCATGTGACCCCCTTCCCCAGTGGATCCCAGGCCCCTATTCTGTTTCTTGCCAGTGTTACAAAGGATTTCACAACGGGAGGAAGGAAATACTGAGGGACTGCTGCCCCCTTCTGGCTGGGAGACACCCAAAGCCAGAAAAAAAGAAAAAGAAAAAGGAAGGCTCAAAGAGCAGGGATTTCCTAAATTAACATGGTGGTTAAATCTCATGATGGAGAAAAATGCAATATCCATGATCTTGAAATGGTTAGGCTAATTCTTAACATGAAGTCACTTGGAAACAGAGGAAATATGAATAAAATTCATAATCATAATTATGGACACCTTTACTATAAGATGGAAAAAAACAAGAAAGTGTTAAGAGGTGTTCCGGTTACCCCCCTGCCTGGGAGCAAGAAGTCATGGCATGACACTGCCCCCCAGCACCCTAATGGTCAAACAGAAAACATCTCCATGTGCAAGGCTAGCTCACATTTTCTCTAGGTCAGTGAGAAATTAAGTGAATAGCAATCGTCTTTCACACTGTTGTGACCCAAGCGTATGAACCATAGCATATGGTCATCACATATGAGCAGATAGAAGACATTACACATTCCAGCTATGGCGGTGAGCCAGCCACATCTGCTCACCTACTGTGTGCTTCCTTAGCTTGAGCGTCAAGTGGCTGGTGGTAATCCTAACAGGGACAGAAAATTAGCAAAAAAAATCATATGACCTGCTGTATACGTTTATGGAGGGGCAGGGACCATGGCCTGGGCCCTATGCTAGGATCTAGAAAGGCATGCCAATTGAGCCTTGAAGAAGGCTTGTCAGACAGGCAACATGGAAAAGAAAGGAGCTGGAGCAAGAGAATGTACAGAGCCAAGCACGTGTGTGGGAGAAAAAACATCCCTGATCTTCCTTCCTTCTTGTTATCTTCCCTGTGAGGATGAATAATCGATGGGCCATCTCAGTGCGAGCTGAACCATGTACCACAATGCTGAAAGCAGTCATGGTCTGTCAGAGTTTACACACAACCTCTTGTCTATAAAGAGTGCTTGCCTGATCTTCCACACCCCCTCAGAAAATAGTGCTGTGACTTTGAACGCGAGGGAGGTGTGTTATATTTGGTTTACTCTTTCCTGTCTATTTATATTTCTTTTGTTTACACAAACATTCCTGTCCGGTTATTGCTTCCATGTCTGGTCACCTGCTGCCATTGGAAGAACGCATAGCGACTTCATTCCGTGCAAAAGACAACTTTGCCTATCCCATCCTCAGTTCCAATCTGTTCTTAAATGTACTCAGAATTCCACAATCTTGGGTCTTTAAAAAGAACATTTCTCTCTGCATTGCCTCCAGCTCAATTCCCAGAACTGTACTGTTTATACTTCACAAGCATCCCAGAAAGGGAGATGCACCCCACTCATTCTGTCCTAAATAGACTTTTTGCAGGACTGGCCCAGCTTCTGCTGGCTGAAGCATCCTTAACCTGGTTCTCTGATATGGAGGTCCTTCACATGTGTACAAGTCACAGACCCATAATTATGTCCCTTACTCAGTGATGCTACTGGGATGGGATGGTCCGTGCTGGGATGGGATGGTCCGTGCTGGGATGGGATGGTGCCCAGCTGTGGGTCCAGCAATTTTCTCAAGGAGTCAAGAACCATTGGAGGATGGCTGTGGACTCCAGATCTTTTTCCACCCGCTCTCCCTGGCATAAAAGAATACGGGTTTCTGCACTAGACGGTCCTGGCGCTACCACTCTGTGACGTTGGTTGTTGAGTTGCATGCAAGTTCACACACCTCTCTGAGTTTCAGTCTCCTCACCTGTATTTTTTTAATTTTATTAACTTTATTATAAAAAAAACACACACAAAAATTAACCAAACCCAAAGGTCATACAGCTCAATGAACTTTTATACAGTTTGAATATGCATTCAGAACATAAGCTGTCGAGCTTCAGTAATCAAGCTGTGGAGCTTCATGCTAAATTTTATACTTTTAGCATAGAGTATATTTTATGCATGTATTCACCATCAAGGCCAAAATCGTCTGTAAAATGGAGACAATGACAGTTACCTTTCAAAGTTGGAAGACGTAGAGTGGGAAGACTAAGTGCCCAGTAATTAACTGTGAAATAGCCCTGGATCCCTGAGAAGTCCTTAAGCCCGTCTCTCTCTCTCTGATCATTCCTAAAACCCTGATCTGTGGGGTAGAGAGCAGCCTGCTGTGAAGTAGATGCCACATTCCACACAGGGCACAGGCATTGAGTCATTGTCAGGGTTTCATGAGAATGAAGAAAATACCCAGCCTTGGGAAGAAGCCCACGACCAGAGTCCCATGCTGTGGGTAGTACTCAGCACCCTGGAGGGGCAATGCTTTCCGTCTGTGATCAGGAATGAGCAGAGTGCCAGGGAAACTGAGGAAAGAAAGCTAGAAGTGGAACGCACAAAGGAAGTATACCTGATGAAGAAGGAGAAAGACCATAGCACGTGTGAAGGCAAGATAGTGGCCTTCTCTTCTCTTGCACCTCTTTCTCAGTTTTGGCTCCTAATTCATCTTTTCCTGGATCTCTCTCACTGAGCACAGAGCCAGTCTGGTATTTACTGCAGGTAATCTTGTCTTTTATTGCAGTTTCAAGCCAAAGGAGGAGAGAGGAGGAGAATAAAAATAAAAAATAAAAACTCAGAGAAAAGCATAAGTGTGTCCAAGTTAAAGGCTCTTCTCAGTACATGTCTTAGATCCTATAAATCACCTGATAAAATGAGGCCTTCTCTGGCCCAGTCCAGCCCTCCTGGCTTCTGGGAGGCAGGTGGGAATTAAAGCTCTGATCATTGAAGGGATGCAGGGCTGAGGCAGGACATCACCAAGAAAAATAGACTCCCCTTCAGTGGAGGCCATTCTTCCTGAATGAGTCCTGAAGAGTCCACCTTCACCTTAGAAACAGGAATTGAAAAGGCTTATGCCCAGCTGTCTCCTAATCCCCTCCTTCACCTGGATAGCACCTACCCACTGTAGTTCCAATGGGATGAGATAGGGGGACGTCAGCTCCTTGCCCAAGAACTCTTCACCAGGTGTCCTCCAAAGGTCAAGGTGCTTCCCTGATCTTTTGTAAACTTCATCCCCTTCTCATTACATTTGTGCAGAGTGTTCTGCTTGCCCCATAGTGCCTAATGACTTTTCATGGCCTCTTCTACTTCTACCCGAGTGACCTGTCACATCAGCTCCTAAGTCCTGTTTTCCAACCTGGAAGTTGGTGAGGAAACCCTTGGGTCTTCATTAGGGTGTCATTTGTGAAGCTCCTACTGCAGGCCAGGCACTGGTAGGAGCCCGTTTCACTCATTGGTGAGGAAAACAGGAAAGTTCTCTATGATAATGAACTTCCCATTGAGTTTTTAATCTGTGACTGGTCATAGTCTTGACATTAATGAGATCCTTTGGGAGTCTTGCTAGAGGAAGAGGGTCGCTGGGGGTAGGCTTTGCTATTTTGTGGTCAATCCCTGCTTCCCATCTCTTCTCTGATTCCTGTACCACTGAGATATGAACAAGCAACCTCCTGGTCCTGCTGCCACAGTCACAAGCTGCTCCCAGTCGTGTCTTCCCTAGACTGAATCATGAGCAGAATAAACCCTTTCTCCTTTAAGCCGTTTCTTGTAGGGAACTTGGTCGTTGCAAAGAGAAAAGTAATAAACTTGTGAACCACATCACATATCCCACAACATAAGAATTTCTGAAAGTTGGGCTCACATATCTGGCAGGACACGGAGACAGCAAGTCAACACCTGACAATGAGGTCAATGCTAAAAGATCAAACTGCCTGTCTTTGAGCTGGGGAGGCTGGCAGAACTATCCAGATGTTGTAAACAGGGTCACAGGCTAGAGCAATGAGTGCCTTGTGGAGAGTTGCTCAACTTGTGTGCATCCGAGCTGGGTTGGCTAATATAGCTAAGCTAATATAATGCTTAGGCTGTAAGAACCTGGCCACTATGACTCCAAAAAAGTGCTAAGAGTCACAGAAAGGGCCTTGTTTGCTGTTTCCACACTGGGGCATCCTGAGGCATACCTGTCACAGGAGGTATACAATGATGACTGGGTAAAAATGGCTTTGATCACAGCCAGGGTGGGGACAGCTAAGATCAAAGGCTGAGTTAATCAAAGATAAGGATGCACGTCTGTGGTTTTCTAGTACATCACAACTCTGGACATTGTTATTAGCTTCATTTTGAAACATTTTGAAGTCACTCACCTCAGGACACAGTTTTCTCACCTGTGAGATTTGAGAGGCTTAGAACAGACAATGGATGGCGGCCAACGTCCCAGGAAACAGTAGAGCCCACTTGAGAGAAGTCTCCATTCCCACACAAGGCCGTATCTCTGAAGGTACTGGAGAAACTGGGTAGGGTGGAGGTAGGATTCCATTGGTGTCAGGCATCAAGCATCCCCATACCTCACCCCTGCCAGCATGATTAGTGAATACACATCTGTGAGAGGGAGGTTGAAGGAAGGCAAGCGTGAACACTTAAGTGCACCACATCCTACGAGATGCTGAGATGCACGGTCTATGGGGGTTCACTCACTGCAGCATCTGTGCAGCTGCTGGTCAGTGTTTATGGAAAGCAACTGTGCTATACTGGGAAACTGCAGGCTTGCACCCCGATCCTCTACTTAACTGGCTGTGGAACATTTTGAAGTCATTCACCTCAGGGCACAGCTTTCTCATCTGTGAGGGTATGAGATGCTTAGAATAGACAGCGCTATGATCCCTTGTATTTCTGACATGCTAACAAATCTTTCCCACTTGATGTCTTTATATCATGGCAAGTGAGAAGCTATTCTGGATTCACATGGGTACACCAGCCTTGCCTGTCTCTAGGGAAAGAGACCGTGCATCTCAGCATCTCGTAGGATGTGGTGCACTTAAGTGTTCACGCTTGCATTCATGGTACTATGGTTTGTCTGGATAGTTATAATAATGTCTAGTATGTAAGGAGATGTCAGTAAATGTTCAGTAAGTGGGGGAAACAGTGTGAGAAAGAAGGGAAGGAGAAGAGAGAACAACAGGGGAACTGAAAGAAAAAGGGTAGAAAGGGAAAGAGAGGAAGGAGGGAGGAAGTAAAAGATATTAGACCACTGGGAGAGGAACGGGTTCGAACAGAAACACCAACTGAGGTGAACCATCGTACTTTTCTATTAGCTACAAGTTTTGATTTCCACTGAAATGCTAGAAGCTAATGCTACTTTGGATTTTATTATTTCAAATGTTCAGTGAATTATTTAATTTCCGTACCTCAACTGCAAGGAAGAAACACGTGTCCCATTTCACAAATGAAGGAACCAAAGCACAGGGAAGGCTAGGGAAACAACAACAGAAACAAGATAGTCAAGGCCACTGTCTGGCATTTGTCCAGTACCGGTTGTGCGTCTATTGACGGCCCCTCCCCTAAGGCCTTGAAGTTGTACTCGCAGTATGCTAGTGCAGTGGTGGGCAGCCTGGGAATGAAGACATGTCCAGTCCAGCTATAATTACCAGCTCTGCCATTTAATGTGTATGCCTGGACCACTCACACCGCTCTGTGCCTCGGTTTCCTCATTTGAAATTGTAAAGAATTTAAGCACCCGGCCTAGAACCTGACAGCTAGCCAGCCTTTAATGGTACAACTTCAATCTAACTCCATTTCTTGGCAACATGGGTTCCAGAAACCCACCTCAGATTGTAAAATCACATTCTAAGATGTGATTTGGGAAAAGACCCAAAGGGTATGTATTTCTAAGGTCGGACTCTAAGAGAGAACCTCACACTGCCAGGTGGTCACAGACATGCCAGAAGCTGGGATGCTCATGAAATAGCCAGAAATTTTCGCCTCAGATAAGATCAGAACTGATCGACTCCCAGAGAGAACGCCCTCTCCAGAAGGCCCTCTTAGGTGTGGTGTTCTACAAGGTTTGCTGGTAGTCACTACCTTCTTTGTCCAATTGGCATTTATGTGACAGTTTGATCTCACCTCCTTTTCTCTGACTCCATGGAAAAAGAAGAACAGCTTCTCATCGCCATCCACGCCCTGGTCCTGCTGATGAAGGAAACATGGAGTTCTCAGAGCCTATGCTTTCATCCTGTCGTGATACTCCATCCAACAGAGTTGGGAGACCTGGAGTCTTGATGTCAGTACAGTAAGCCTCATGGGTCCCTGGCTGTCTGGGGGTAGTTGGAGATATTTCCTATGACACAAGGGGCCTCCAGGTCTGACCATGGAGGCAGGTGGTACCAACCCACCTGTCATTCCCACTGCACCAGATGTGAGCAAAGAAAGGGGATAGGCTACCGCAGGATCTTCTGGTCAGTGCAAGATGGGCAGAGTGGGTGATCAGAAGGAGACCCTAGCACTTCTCATGAGTATCTCGAAAAGGAAATTTAAGCAGCGGGTGGCTGGAAGAGAAGTTACCAATAGCCATGATTATTGAAGAGCAGAGTCTCCTTCTAAAAGATGCTACTTTCTGTTAGTGCCTTTTTGTTTTTCTGAGATGGTTCGGTTTTACTGGAAATGTGGAGAATAAACAATTCCTTCTATGGTTAGTGAGCCAGATTGAACTTTCTGGAAAACAGTTGTCAGGATCAATCAATTTTCACATCGTCTGTAAAACTACCCAACAATTTGTGTAAACATCAATTTAGGATGTGTTCTCTCCACTGCTTTTAACTGCAAAGATTCTCCAGAACAAGATACATACCCAACAGCATTTGTTTAGTTAGGTGAAGTTCATAGAAATTGTGCAAAATTATGCAGACATTAAATACAGAGAATACAGAGGTTGCTGAAGGTTTAGATCAACTGGTAAACTGCTTGCCACACAAGCATGAGGACATGGGCTGGACCTCCAGAACACATGTAAAAATATGGCCTTGCTGATGCATGTGAGAAGTGGAGACAGGTGGGACCCTGGGATGGCTGGCTAGGCAGCCTAACCTATTCAGTGACTTTCAGGCCAATGAGGCACCTCTCTTTAAAAAAAAAAAAAAAGCAAGGTAGATGATGTTTAAGAACATATGAGGCTGATCTTTGGCCTCCAGACATGTACAACACCACTCCAAACACTTATATTCCCTACACACACACACACACACACAGACACACACACACACACATACCACATATACCTATACCCACACACATCAGCCTCCTCATACAAAAGTACCCCACACATGCATTGGTCGTCCATCCACAGAATACAGAGGTAAAATGCTCACAATATCTAATGTGAAAAAAGGTGACCCAGATGGCATAATCAATGTCTATCTCTTAGAGGGAGTCTGGGGAAAGGCTGCCTACTTCACAGTGTAGGCTGCCTACTTCTCCCATTGGAAGAGGGTCATGGTCATGGAATATTTATGCACCTTAGATATTCTTTTAAAAATGTGTAAGCTTCTCTTTTAGATAATAAGTAAGTGTGGAAAATAAATGATGTCGTTATATCATTTTTAGGCAAATAGATCATGTATTTTGCTCCTATTCAGCCCCTGATGGTCACGGTCCCTTCCCCTCCCTCCTCTTACTCTGGTTCCCATCCTCCCCTCAAAAGCTTCCAAAGTGTAGATATTTTTTAGCTTCATGTAGCCGACCAAGAGCTTCTTGTATCTTGGATGAAAGAGCACCCCTGTGTGACCCGACAATCCCAAGAGAAACGAAAACATATGTCACAGAAAGACTAGTGCCCGGATGTTTACTGCCTCACTATTCACAAAACCAAAAAGCAGAAACAACCCAAAAGGCCAACAGCTGGCAAGCCGCATGGGTCATCTATATCATGGAATGCTACTCGCATGAAAAGGGATGGAATACTGCTATACACCACAATACAGATAAACTTCAAAAATATTATGTTCAGTTGGGGGGAAAACAGACCAGAAAAGCACTATTGTATGGCTCCTTGTGTATAAACAAGCAAGATAGGTAAAGCCACATGACTGAGGAAGCAGACTGATGGCTGAGGTCTGGGGTTAGTAGAGTTGAGAGTGACTGCCAATGAGAACAAGGTTTCCTCGGGAAAGGAGAAAAAAGTTCTAGAATTAGATGCAGTGGTAGTGGGCCTCAGCAGTTCCGTGGAAGCTCACTTGGTTACAGACTTAAACATGCTTTATAATGTGTTGTATCTTAGAATGGAGCTTTATAAAGAGCATCCTGGGTGACGCTGTCCTTGAGAAATACAATTCTCTGAGTCCATGCATTCATTGACCTAATAATTTTCAACTGCCTACAGTAAAGAGGTACTATGCTAAGACTCCATATGTGAGGAAAGCAGAATTTATCACTATACCTGAGGGGTTTGCAGATCAGTTCACATGTTAATGCTGACTGACAGACTTAGATATATAAGCAGTGATTTCTTATGTCTTTGTAAACCTATGCTACTGCTCTGTCCTGACATACAATTGACACCATCCCATCCCACACACATTGTTGTGTAAAGCAATCAGAAGACACAGGGTTTGAAGGTTGAGAGAATGGGGCATAAGGAGCTATATGCATCCCCCAAATTGATTCCTGGGGTGAGTAAGCCAGAGAGGTGGGCTGAAGACCTGATTTTTCTGGCTTCTCTGAGTCAAAGTAGAGTCCCTCTGGTTGATAGAGTTTGACAGATGGTCAGGTACATGGTGACTCTGTCCGAGCCACATGTTTAAGATCCTGCAGAGCGTTTTTCTGTTGATTCCAACACGGACATTAAGAGCAAAGCCTCGGATCATCTGAGGCTCACGCTGCTTCCACACGCTTCCATCCTCCCACTTGGCACTGACCACGTGGCTGGCAATAGCTGTCAAAATCAGGGTCTCTCGGCTTTACTTTTGCCTACTAGTATCCAGAACTGTGATTCTTGCTGCCATTCCATGCAAAGAGGGCCTCGTGGAACTTGACTGTGCTGTATACATGTGCGTGCATATGTGTGTAGCAACAAGATTTCTGCACCCCCATTCAATATCTCAGTTATAGGAATGAACTTGAGAGCAATAAAAACAATTGTAGTAATTTTTTTCTAAGTTTGGTGTTGATCATCCTTATAGCAGTGATCAGAGTCCCATTGGAAGCCAACGTAAGTGAACAATGGGCAGTAATTGTCCAATCAGTCGCAATATAACTGAGTGATGATGTACTAGGTAGTCAGGACAATCATGGTGCCAATGGACTTACTGAAAAGGCCAGGGTTTTGTCATTAATTCTCCTTTAGAGAAGACATACCCCACAGCGTGATTACTCTAGTGTCATCTCAGCTTTGCCCTTGTGTCTCCAGAGGGAGGGGGCAGCAACAGAACTTCTGCTCAGAAGGAGAGCCAGGGGAGTGGGTGGCAGGGATTCGGGCAGTTGGTGAATTCCTGCACACACATGTTGCATGGACAAAAGAGCCATACATATTCATGAATACAGGGACAGTGACTGCCTCAGGTTGGTTCTGTTGTGGCAGGTGTTTATGCATATTTGTGCTCTGGAAGTTTCCAGAATTTTACAATGCACAAATGACACGTTTTTAAAGAAATTAAAGTGAACTAAAGACTGACTTATTCAAAGCCAATATGTATTGGTTGTGCAGTATCGTAAACACATGGCTTAACAGGGTTGCCGTGTGTGTGTGTGTGTGTGTGTGTGTGTGTGAGAGAGAGAGAGAGAGAGAGAGAGAGAGAGAGAGAGAGAGAGAGAGAGAAAGCATCCAAACATTCAGTTCCCTTTGAATATTGGAAAATAATGTGTTGTGCCCTGGTAAGTGTCACACTGAATGTGACTTGGGTTTGCAGTAGGAGGAGAGTACAGGGTGAAGGAGAAAGAAGCAGCACTTGCCAAACAAATGAGCCTATAGAATGTGCAGAGACTGAAAAGGAGGATAAACTGATTGGCCCAGTAGCTCAGGCTTCTTATTAATTAATTCTTATAACTTATATCAGCCCATAATTCTTGTCTGTGTTAGCCACATGGCTTGGCACCTTTTTCAACGAGGCAGTCACATCTTGCTTGCTCTATGTCTGGCTTCCTCTCTGTCTGGGTGACAACTGCTGACTGAAACTTCCCTCTTCCCAAAATTCCCATTGCCCCACCTCTACTTCCTGCCTGGCTACTGGCCAATTAGTGTTTTATTAAAAATAATACAAGTAACAGGATAAAAGACCATTGTTCCACAGCACTCAGGCTGTGTTGAATTCAGGGCAGTGACTGGGGAGTAGAGGGGGAAGCTTGAGGTATTCAGGACATTGCCTTTCTTTCCTTTTGGTGCCGTAGACCCAATTACATCCTCTTTTAGGGTGTTATCTTGTCATTCACCCTGTCCTGAAAGACCCTCAGAGAGGAGAGGGAGAAAAGAACCCCCTTCACTCAGAGAGACACCTCATTGTTTTCTCCCTGCACTCTGCTGTAATTTATAACTGTTTGTCCCGCAAAGGTCCCCAGCCGATGGCGCTATTGCACAGTGACAAAATCTTCAGAAGGTGGGACCATGGGAAGAAGGTAGGTCACTGAGGGTGTGGCCTTCAAAGGACATTGAGACTCTGGCCCCTTCTTTTCTCTCTGCTCCCTGGCCTTCTGAGGTGAGCAGCCTCCTTTGCGTTACTGTCCTGCCATGATGCACTCCTTCCCTACAGTACAGAAAGCAGTGGGGGGGAAGCCGAATCCCTCTGAAACTGTTGGTCCAAATAAAACAAACTCCTTCCCTTGAAATGAATTTATCCTGGGTATTTCTAACAGTAAGAAAGTCTGGTTAGTATACTTATAAAGCAGACTGAGAGGCAAACTAGACATTTCTTCAGGTTCTGTGTGACCTACAGGACAGAGATAAATTAAGAATAAGAAGTAGATGTCAAGTATCCACTAGACAGCCTGCCCATGAACACCTCCTCCCCACCTCTCATGCACACAATAGAACCCATGTTGACATGTACAGAGTCTGTCTATTTCCTTCGCACATGCTTTTTAGCCCAGCTTTGAGTCACTGTTCCTTTTTTAACTTTATTATTATTTTAGGATTTTATAGGTGAGTACTGTATTTACATCATTTCTGCCCTTCCCTCTCCCACCTCCAATTCTCCCTGTGTTTTCCCACTACTCCCTCTGAAATTCAGGACCTGTTCTTTAATTATTAGCATACATGGGTAGAGAGATAGATGGATGGATTGATAGATAGATAGATAGATAGATAGATAGATAGATAGATAGATGATAGATAGATAGATAAGTAGATAATAGATAAGCATGTCTATGTACAGAAATGCATATGCATACATAAATACAGACTACTGAGTCCCTTTAGATTTGCTCATTTGTATAATGTTTAGTGATGATCATTGGGATTGGATAACCTATCAGGTAGCTCATCCCTAGAGAAGATAAATTCTCCCCCTCTCAACAGCCATTAATGGCCTGCAACTCTTCACCTAGGAAAAAGGCCTTGCGAGATTTTCTGCATGCACACTGGTGTGTCAACTGATGCTATCATTTTGCAGGTCTTGGTTAGGAAACCTCATTGTTGAGACTTCGTGGGTACAGCTTCCCTGTGATGTATAGAAGACACCATCTCACAACAGACATCCTGGCCCTCTGTCTCTTATAATCACTCAACTTCCTCTTCTGTGATATTTCCTGAGCCTTAGGTGTAGGCATTGTGTTGTAGATGATCAGTCTTGGGCACCCATGTTCATCTATTCCTGAATTTTTACCAGTAATGGATTTCTCTAATGGTCTTTATATGCTGCAATAGGAAAGGTGAGAGCTACACCCGTCTGCAGGTTTAAGAGTCCATATTCAGAAAGCATTTAGAAATACTGCTTTAGGAAAGTAGCAGCAATAGCTTCTCTTCTAGGGTCTGTGACTTACCCCTCCACAGGGAGTTGGTTAGGTTTATATTACAGGCACAAATTTCTTCCTACTTCTCAGACCTTACATCAACTAGACAGCTGTTGGTTACCTCCGAGATATAAGTACCACCATTGCACTCTTGGGAATATCTTACTGACCTGGCCATTGCTGTGCTTCAAAAGCTTTGCAGCTGATTAGGACTATGGATTCCTCCTGTCCTAGCTTGCCTAGTGCCTTCAGATACTATTAGAGTCAATCCACAGAGAGGAGGTTTCCAGATCAGTTACAACTCCAGTCCTCCAAGATCTGTATCCAAAATGAGTGATGTCTCCAGCATTAGGGTCTTAACATCAAGTTCTGGGAACAATCAAGGGAAAAGGCAGCAATATATACTGTTTTGGGAGTCTCTTGGACTCTCTTAACTCTGGAATAAAAACTATCACCCGAAGTGTGTGTGTGTGTGTGTGTGTGTGTGTGTGTGTGTGTGTGTGTGTGTGTGCTATTTTAAGTAAAAATAATATTTTTCCTTATGGATTTTTCAAATGTTTTTATTGTTATTTATCTTTGCTTCCTCTCCTCCTAACTAAGAAGCTCCCCTGTTTTCCCATGCCCCTTCCTAGCACCCATGTCTTACTAGACCCCTCTCTAAAACTCCTTCTCCCCAGATGCCACCACAGTCCCTTTTTATTTCTTTCCAGGTTTCTGTAGTTACTACAGGTTATATAGCCTCATGTAAAGATTCAGGGAGAAAGATGAAATTTACAGCCAAATGAACAGAGCTAGAAAACATTATACTGAGTGAGATGACCCAGAAAGACACTTGCCTCATGTCTTCCCTTATTTGTAAGTCATTGCTTCTCAGCTGCCAATCCCAGGCCTCTTTTCTCATCCTCCACCTGGTTGACTTGTGAAAGAAAGCTGCTACTTCAGTAGTTGTTCTTAATCATACAGTTTAAATATGATAATTTGTTACTGCAGTGTAATAACAACACAACTATTAGAGAAAAAAGTAAATAAAAGACTAGATGAGCTCACCTCCTTCTTTCTAAAGCACTGACACTGATTAATTTTTACTGTGGTGATTATATGTGTTTATACATGTAATTTTCATTAAAATTAGACCATATACTTATATATTTTTCAGCTATTTAACATGCAGTGCAACTAATTTTAATCTAACACCACTACACATTTACAAAATTACACTAACTTATTGAAGGCTATGTTAACAGGACATTGGCAGAGGTCACCATTGTCTATAGGTAGGTAGGCTAGGTATGATGTATTCAGATTTACAAAATGAATGAATTAAAGTCAAATTCAAAGTCTGTGTGCTCGGTCTGTGTGCACACTCAGTTCAGCTGGGGAAGGCTGTAGAATGTCCAGGAGGTACAGTGTGTGTGTCACTTCAGATAGGCTCTTAGGGAGGGTATCTTAACCTGGATTTTAGCCTATACTTTTGCTCAGTGTCCTTACCTACTCAGATATAAGCACTCTCCCACCGCCACAGCCACAAGCTGCTTCAGCCTCTGTTATCCCAGCATAGCAGATTGTACCTCCCCAAACCACGAGCCAAAATAACCCCCCCCTTATGTTGCTTCTCTGCAGATTCTTTGGTAACTCAATGAGAAAAAGTAATGTTGCCATCTAATAATATCAGCAAGAAGTTTGCCTTTACAGATAGTCCACATACCTAATTCCTAGATGTATCTTATAGGATGCCCCCTGCAAGAAAGCAGGCTTAGCTGGGGCAGCATAGATCCTTCAAGGGCGTAAGTTCAGGATGAGCAGGCGAAGCTGGAGAGCCACACCAGTGGGTCGAGCTGCATTTAATGGAGAGAATTTGTAAGTGTATTTGTAGTCCATGGATATGAGAACGGAAGACAGATCCTTTTGATGGATCCTTGAGTCCTTCGATTGCAGCTCCATCCTGAAAACCCAGGTGGGAAAAGGCAGGACTGAAGACTCGAAAGATACATATTCATAAAAGCTGGGGTTGGGGGGTATTTGTGATCAGTCTGATAGAGTATCGACTACACAGCAACCAGGGAACCCAGGGCATACCCCACACAGGAGAGGGGTTAGCTAGTCTCAGTGGGAGGTTGCAAGTCCCATGGGTCTGAGGCACTGGGTTCCTTGGCATGTCCATGCTCACGTCAATAAAACACATTCACTTAGGACTTCATCTGCTCCTTACTCTCAGGGGCAGAATTTCCAAACCCATGCAATCTTGAGTTCAAGTGCTCTCAGACCCAGCCAGGGAAATGCCCCACCATGCTCTCACGTGGTAGGATAGTTTCATTAAATCTTTTCCATTGCACTTTGATGTGTATGGACAGACGTTGGTGTGGCTGTGGACATTCCAGTATAGAGGAAAGAGGACCTTCAACCAGTTTAAAGTGTTCTCAACTTCTCCAGCGTAAACCCCACCCCGAACCCACGTGACACTCCCTGTACTGAGATCAGACTTGCAGGATCAGAAGTCGATATGCAGTATGCACAGATTCTGGGCCCCACCCCACCCCCCAAAAAACAAACAAAATACCCTCAAAGAATTTCCCCAAACAAAAACAAACAAACAAACAAAAACCAAAAAAAAATAAAACACTAAAAGAGCCAAAAACTAAACTGGGAACCACTACTCTGATTATCAAATGTAAGAAGCTGTCAGTGAAGAGTCTATTCTCATCGATCCCTTGTCAAAATAGAAATTCTTTCTCCTAGAAGCCACGCTCAGCCTTGCCAAACACACAGCCGTAATACACCATGTGTTGGTCCATTTTTGGTTAGCGTTAGTTGAAAATAAAGCCTCTGGGAATCCCTCCTGTTTATGGCCCTGGCATGTAGGGGGTCCTCTTGCTGTGTGGAGTCATGTGGTGTGTACACCCTAATCACTGCCCTTGAAAACAGATTTCCATCAGCCATGCTAGATGCGACAAAAATACATGTCTTTTCTTCCGTCTATGGGAAATAAGTTTGCAAATGTGTCGTACCAGGAAGAGGAGATTAAAAAGAAGGTAGGGGAAGCAGCGTGTATGAAGTTAACTGAGGACAAAGTTAGTTTCCTGTTTGGGGGGATGTTTGCTGTAGATATCTAAGCACTTTAAAAACATTTTAAGACTTATTTATTTAAGGTATGTGTTTGTATGTTTTGTGTGTTTGCATGCAAGAAGGCCAGAAAACAGTGCGGTAGCCCGTTTAAGTTATAGCTACAGGTGGTTGTGAGCCACCCACTATGGGTGCTGGGAACCAAGCATGGGTCCTCTGTAGCAGAACTGTTGAGCTGTCTCTCCTTTAAGGTTTTACTTCTTTTTCGTTCTAATTAAATATGCTTCTTCTGCATCTGTACTTAAATCTTCATGCAGTTTTGCAGCCTTTCCTAAAACTGTAGAAGTGTTTAACCTAGCTCAGTCTGGATACATCCCTGGTGATCCAAGCATTATGTTGGACACAGAGAAGTTTCCCAGATAACAGCTGACAGGGCCGATTGTCATCGGACTGGAAAGTGCAGAGGGGGCCAGGTAAGTAAGAAGACAAAGAGCCAGCAGGTGTGCTCCCCCTTGTTTAACATTTATAGACCGTCTCCAAACTTTCACAGCTGCTGATTCCCTGCCCCCCAGCCCCCCCTCCCCCCACACACAGGTGCCATTGCCCTCTCTTCCCTGGCTTTGGAATGCTTCCTCCTTTCTGTCTTCTCCCCCCACTCCTCTTCCCTCCATCACTACCTTGCCTCACTCCCTCTCTTTCCTTCCAAAGACGCAGCTGAGGTCTTCGTGAAAAGCTGCTGGGAGTGGTAAGTGATTAATCTCAGACTCGTGACCAAGTTGTCGCCCAATTCTTACTCCCTCTGATAATGTAAAGATACGTTCAACTGTATCTTTTCCAAGAGTGCCCCCACAAGACTTGTCCCCTCAATGTGGGGAGGATTTTAGCTTTGATCTAATCTGACTCTTTCACAACAGGTCGGAGTTAAGCACCCCAGGGAGAGTTAGGGATCTGTCTGAGGCTGTGCGACAAGCAGACGGTAGAGGTGAACAACATGGGCTCAGGTTTACTGTCTCTCTGGGCTTTTTCTTCTTAAACCAAAACCCCTGTTGGCATTGGCATTAGATTTGCTGTAAACTGTCATAGATACTATAAGAGCTGATTCTTGAGGGGTTCTGGGCACCTGGCCCCAGAGCTCTGTGACACTAGCTTTGAAATTATATTAACAATGGGTAATGGCTAATCTTAGTTGCCAAATTGACATGCCTGGGAAGAAGGAAGCTCAAATGAAGAACTGTCTCCATCGGATTGGCCTGTGGGCATGTCTGTGGGGCACTGTATTCATTGATTACTGATTTGGGATCACCCAGCCCACTGTGAGCAGTGTTGCCCCTGGGTTGTACATGTGGTCCTGGGTAGTCTAAGAAAAGAGAGAACCAGCATGGGAAGAAAGCCAGTAAGCAGTGTGGTGATATTTTGTTTGGGCTTTAACAAATAAAACTTGCCTGAAGATCAGAGTGTGGAGTAGCCACTAGTCATAGAGGTCAGGCAGTGGCGGCACACACCTTTAATCCCAACACTCAGGAGGCAGAGGCAGACAGATCTCTGTGAGTTCAAGGCCACCCTGGGCTACACTAGACTGATCCAGTCTCAAAGAGAAATAGAGCCAGGGTGTAGTGACTCATAGCTTTAATCCCAGTACTTTGATCCCAGCAGTACGAGGTGGAGACAGGAAGGGATATGGCAGGGCAGAGAGAGGAATATAAGGCAGGAGGAGACGGGAGCTCAAGGCGTTCGGTCTGAGGACTTGCAGAGACAGGATGCCTCATTGGGTCTGAGGATTGCGTAGAGGTAAGAACCAGTGACTGGCTACTCTGCTTCCCTGATCTTTCAGCTTTCACCCCCTCATATCTGACTCTGGGTTTTTATTATTAATATCAGTTAGAAATTACTCTACAAAGCAGCATTCCTTCATGGTCTCTGCTTCAGTTTCTGCCACCAGGCACCTACTCTGAGCTCCTACCTTGGCTTCCCTTATAACAGACCACTATTAACTGTATGGAACCATAAGCAAAATAAATATTTTCCTCCCAAAATTACTCTTGACCAAAGTGTTTTATCTTAGCAACACAGAAGCAAACAAGAACACTATAATACCTACCTTAGTGGAAGTCGTTTTTTTTTTTTTTTTGAAGTCTCATTGAGTACCAAACACTGTCTTTTTTGACTTTTGACTGTGCCCACACACCCTCTAAGGTTTCCAGCTTAGAGCTGGAGTCGCAGTCAACACAAGTGAGCAAGCCTGCAGAATACAGCAGGCACCAGATCAGAGCCCACAGTAATGGAGCTGGGAGCCCCAGCTACAGGGACGATGCTCCAAGTGGGGAACGGAAAGGCTTGAACGTGACGAAAAGGCAGAGAAGCCAGGAGGAGCCTTTTGGCTCAGGTCTTTGCCACTCTGAACCATTTCCCTGGTCTTTCCATCTGATCAACATCCCCATCAGCCCACCCCTTACCATGTGGGTGCCTTACTCAAAGCACCCTGGGCAAACCGCATTCACAGCAAGATCTGGCTCAAGTTTTGGGTTGGATCATCAACTTTCTGTGCCATGTTGGGCCACATCGTCAGGCCCTTTTGTCTACTTGGTGTAGAGTAAAAGCTCCCCCTGGTGTCTGGGGACAATCATGGGGTCTTCCGCACCTCTGCATTTAGAATGGCCTTTACTTGTTCTTCCAGTGGCTGGCAGAAGGTCACCCATCCTGGGGTCTCAGCTCACAGAGCCCTCTTGCTCCACCCAAGGCTTTCCTTTAGAATTTTCTGGCCGGTTTGAAAATCACCTGCTCCCTTAGTCCTGAGTCTGGGCTGTCCCAAGGCCAATTCACCCCAACATTCTGAGATAACAACCGTGGAGGGTAAGAGGATTTCAATGGAAAGAGAGTGCCAGGCTGTCAGCTGGTGACCTCTCTCTGGCCCAAGGGCTTGTCTGTGGTCAGATGGGGAACCCTGAGTGGGGCATGCCTGAGATGGTCCTGGAGTCCTCACAGCCTGCAAAGCAGTGTGCCTGCCTCCAGTGCTGCTCCATCTCCCTCCTCAAAGCTGTCTGCCCACCTGCATGGGTCCTCACACACTGCTGCACGGCCTCAGTGGGGAGAGTGGGCTACAAGGAGAATTTGACAAGCGGTAAATCTGTCTTCAAGGATCTCAAGGGCAGCTGCGTGGGTATAGTCCACCTGGCCACCCTCCCACCACAGCAGGCTTCCGGGATGTTTGTCAGCCCACAGCCAGGAACGAGAGCCAAACCCCCAGCCCTGCACCAGGGCGAACCCTGCACTCGTCCTCAAAGAAGGCAAGGGAGGAGGAGGCAGGGTGAGAAGAAACAGAGAAAGAGGCTTCATGCAAAAGCCTCACCTCCTCAATCTGTCCCATCTCCCTCCTCCTCTAGGTTTCCAGAACACTCATCAGACTACCAACTAGTGTACATATATCATGTATGTCCTTGTTAGCCTTTTTAATGGATGAATTATATCGCAATACCTCATGAACATGCTATGAGGGCAGATGGGGTAGAAGCCTGTGCAATACACTAGTTCTGTGACCAGGGTAAGCGCTCACACACTATCCCACAAGCAGGGATGTTTCAAGGCCACGCCTGCAGTAGTGTTCACCTGGAGCCCTGAGATCTGGGTGACACTGGCAGCAAACCTTGGTATTCCCCCACGGGGATTCTGCTTAATCCCGTCATCACTGATAGAAAGCGTTGCATGGCACACTGCAGCTCTGCGGCTGTCCCTCAGGGTGGAGCGGGAAGCTAATCAGTGAACAAACTCACTGAGCTATTCTTTCCTTGCCCACTACCCTGCCTTCCTCACTGAGATGTCCTCAACCAAGGCTTCCCCAGGAGACAGAAAAGCCAACACTGAAACCCTGTCCATCCATAGGAAGCACACCCAAACTGTGGGAACTTTGGGTTCTCCTTCAGCTTCTGCAGACCTGAGAGGGCAGTGAGCAAGGCCAGGCCACATGTGTGCCTGCGGTGTGAGAAAAGACGATGATCCCAGCAGGAGGAGCAGACACATAGTGTGTGGAAAAGCGGTGCTGTGTGGAGAGACCCTGACATTTGTGGGGGAGAGGGGCTCTGCTTCCTCTCCTTTTCCTCCCTCCAGGGGATACCTCAGTCACACACTGGTACCTTTTCCACTGTCCTCAAACCCTCACTCTCATCTCAAATGTCAGTCCTCAGCAGATCCCAGGACCTAATCGATGTCATTAAGTCATTGTCAACTAGGTACACGGGACTTCTAGTCTCTGATATTCAGAACAAGTGATGTGGTTTTTTTCCACTGCTGCTGTATGGTTCCCTATAAAAATAACTATATTAAAATTGAACATGGCCCTGGCTGAAGAGGAAGTATTAGGTAATGGCACAGGTGTTTGTAGATGTGCCAAGACCAAGGAAAGCTGGATGCTCAGGATTGATGTTAGGAGCCCCAGGGATTGTGAGGAGAAAGAAACACAAGGCACCCAGTTTCTGTCATTGTCCCGACACTTGCCAGTGCATGGCTCAGGGCAAACCACTCTAGCAGTTTGTGTGACAACTATTCTCTATGTAGACTAAGAAGAGTTGGTAGACCAAAGACTTTCAAAGGTGTACTCCAGCTCTGAAGTTTTAGGAAGCTTTGTGTGGGAAGGGCAGGGAAGAAGAGAGCGTAGAACAACTTTGGATTGCAAACTGAGGTGGAACTTTACTGTCTCTCATCTCTGGAAGCAATGACATGAGAGCCTGCTTTGATTCTCCGTGGACTGAGGCCTAGAAGCAATGCCAGTATGTCAGAGGTTCTGTCTCCTCACACACCCAGCCTTCCGCTCACCTGGTATCTTTCTGACTCTGAAGACCATGACATTGCAGCCTGAAGAGAACTCTGCCTGGCCTACATGTCCCTTGCTACTCACCGGTCCTGAAGCCCTCTGAAACCCGAGGATCTGGGAATGGCCTGTCTATGAATGGCATGGGCTTGGTTTCATAGCCAAGAGCTCCTGGAGATTCTAGTCAACACTGCCTCTCTCCCCATTGTTCAGGGTAAAATGAGACACTTGGAGACTAAGCAGGCTCCTTGCTAGAGGCCTCTCTGGAGCTGGGAGTGAGAAAGGAGGAAGGAACAGTCCACATACCAGGGGCCAGATCTTGTCCCTCTTAGACATTGGAGACTGCTTTGGAAAGAGAAGAGTGAGATTTGATCTTGGAAGAACTTTTCTGAACAGTCCATTGTGTGGAGGCCCTAAAATATGAGCCTATTTCCACATTGACCAAAGGTCAGAGAGTTGGAACTTACCTCTAGTTTCATCAAAGTTATTCTGCTTTTACCTCAAACAAAGGTCCCGGCTAGACGTAGTTCAGAGAGTTTTTCCTCTCTCAAGGTTATTGACAACAGATGAGACTAATAGCCAGATCTTGTGCTCCAGGAATAGAGAAGTAGATTGTTCCTACTTCAAACAAGAGTCTAAGGATCCAACGAAGGGTCCAGTCCCTTAAGGTGATAACTTTGGATTCCACCCAGGGAGTGATTTGCCGACAGAATGCTTTGGTCTAGGGTGTGAACGTGACTTGTTTTGTTCTAGCAACAGAATGTTTAACTATGGATGTAGCACACGACCTTCAACTGGTATGTTTATTTCCTTGTACCATGTTAATGTCGGGTTTTTTTATTTTTATTTTTTGTCTTACTCCTACCTTTTGGGATCAGGGGTATTTTAAGTAGTTGGAAATTAAATGTCATTTGTTGGGGATCAGCCTCATCAAAAATACCTCTTGCCAGGGGGTATTTAGAAAATATTAGTAAAGAATATGAAGACTACCGTAGTCGAGGCAGATGCTGTCCCCTCTGCACTTCCTTTAGAAGCTGAGTGTCTCTCTCTGCCACTTTTGGATACTATTAAAGGACAAAGAATTAGGGTGAAAAAAAAAAGAATATGAAGACATGAAAGAAAAGAATAAAACGGAGAAACATATAGGATAGTATTGGGAGGAAATTCCAGTGAGTTCTGAAATTCACCCGTGTTTAGTTTCCTTTGCAGTAGAATAGCAAGCTGAGCTGAGAAGGGAACACAGTGTTGATGAGCATTGAGAAGAGCTGTGGATGGTACTGAAATGGGCTCCACAGCCTGCCCAGTACAGCTGCCAAGGCAGGCAGCAAGACCCCTCAGGGTCCCATCAATATGAATTATTAAAGGGAACCAGGAATGGCAGATTTTTATTTTTTTAATTTATTTTTATTTATGCCTCTCTATCACAGATTCTTTTGTTTGTTTGTTTGTTTTTTCGAGACAGGGTTTCTCTGTGGCTTTGGAGCCTATCCTGGAACTAGCTCTGTAGACCAGGCTGGTCTCGAACTCACAGAGATCCACCTGCCTCTGCCTCCCGAGTGCTGGGATTAAAGGCGTGTGCCACAACCGCCCAACGACAGATTCTTATTTGAAAATTGATGAATTAGACACAAAAACTGGTCAGCCAGATGGCTCATCAGACAAAGGGTGTTTTTTTCTTTTACAGTGAGTCAAAAACTTCCCATTTATTTGCCAACAAGTATTCTTTTTGTTTTGTTTTTGTTTTTTAATTGTTTTTATTGAGCTATATATTTTTCTTCTCTCCCCTCCCCTCGTACCCCCTCCCATGGTCCCCATGCTCCCAATTTACTCAGGAGGTCTTGTCTTTTTCTACTTCCCATGTACATTAGATCCATGTATGTCTCTCTTAGGGTCCTCTTTGTAGTCTAGGTTTTCTGGGATTGTGAATTGTAGGCTGATTTTTTGTGTGTCTAAAAGTCACTTATGAGTAAATACATATGATATTTGTCTTTCTGAGTCCATATACCACAAATATGATGTTTTCTAGATCCATCCATTTGCTCACAAATTTCAAGATGTCATTTTTTTTTCTGCTGTGTAGTACTCCATTGTGTAAATGTACCATGTTTTCTTTATCCATTCTTGGGTTGAGGAGCATCTAGGTTGTTTCCAGGTTCTGGCTATTATAAATAATGCTGCCACTAACATAGTTGAGCAAATGTCCTTATGGTACAATTGAGCATCCTTGGGGTATATACCCAACAGCGATTTTGCTGGGTGTTGAGGAAGATTGTTTCCTAATTTCCTGAGAAATTGCCATACTGCTTCCAAATGGGCTATACCAATTTGCACTCCCACCAGCAATGGAGGAGTGTTCCCTTTACCCCACAGCCTCTCCAGCATGTTTTTAATCTTGGACATTCTGACAGATGTAAGATGGAATCTCAGAGTTGTTTTGATTTGCATTTCTCTGATGGCGAAGGATGTAGAACATTTCCTTAAGTGTCTTTCAGCCATTTTAGATTCTTCTGTTGAGAGTTCTCTGTTTAGGTCTGTACCCCATTTTTTTTTTTATTATTTGTTCTTTTGATGACCAAAAATCTTCTTGAGTTCTTTGTATATTTTGGAGATCAGCCCTCTGACCAATGTGGAGCTGGTGAAGATCTTTTCCCATTCTGTAGGCTGACACTTTGTCTTGTTGACTGTGTCCTTGGCTTTACAGAAGTTTCTCAGTTTCAGGAGGTCCCATTTATTAATTGTTTCTCTCAGTGTCTGTGCTGCTGGGGTTATATTTAGGAAGTGGTCTCCTGTGCCTATGCATTCAAGTGTACTTCCCACTTTCTCTTCTGTAAGGTTCAGTGTGGTTGGTTTTATGTTGAGGTCTTTGATCCATTTGGACTTGAGTTTTGTGCAGGGCGATAGATATGGGTCTATTTTCATTCCTCTGCATGTTGATGTCCAGTTATGCCAGCGCATGTGTTGAATATGCTGTCTTTTTTCCATATTCTTTGCTTCTTTGTCAAAAATCAGGTGTTCGTGGGTGTGTGGATTGATATCTGTCTCTTCAATTAAGTTCCATTGGTCCTCCTGTCTGTTTTTATGCCAATACCAGGCTGTCTGCAGTACTGTAGCTCTGTAGTAGAGTTTGAAGTCACAGATTGTGATGCCTTCAGAAGTTCGTTTATTGTACAGGATTGATTTGGCTGTCCTGGGTTTTTTGCTTTTCCATATGAAGCTGAGTATTGTTCTTTCAAGGTCTGTGAAGAATTTTGCTGGGATTTTGATGGGCATTGCATTGAATACATAGATTGCTTTTAGTAAGATTGCCATTTTTACTATGTTGATTCTACCTACCCAAGAGCATGGGAGATCTTTCCATTTTCTGATGTCTTCTTCAATTTCTTTCATCAAAGATTTAAAGTTCTTGTCATACAGGTCTTCTACTTGTTTGTTTAGAGTTACTCCAAGATATTTTATGCTGTTTGTGGCTATTGTGAAGGGTGATGTTTCTCTGATTTCTTTCTCAGCCCATTTATCATCTGTGTACAGGAGGGCTACTGATTTCTTTTTTTAGTTAATCTGCATCCTGCTACATTACTGAAGGTGTTTATGGGCTGTAGAAGTTCCTTGGTAGAATTCTTGGGGTCCCTTATGTAAACTAGCCTATCATCAGCAAATAGTAAGAGTTTGACTTCTTCTCTTCTGATTTTTATCCCCTTGATCTCCTCTTGTTGTCTTATTGCTCTAACTAGAACAAGTACTATATTGAATAGATATGGAGAGAGTGGACAACCTTGTCTTGTTGTTTATTTCAGTTGGATCACTTTGAGTTTCTCTTCATTTAGCTTGATGCTGACTGTTGGCTTGGTGTATACTGCCTTTATTATGTTTAGATATGTTCCTTGTATCCCTGCTCTCTCCAAGACTTTTATCATACAGGGATGTTGTATTTTGTTGAAGGCTTTTTCAGCATCTAATGAGATGATCATGTGGGTTTTTTTTTTTTCAGTTTGTTTATATGGTGGATTATATTGACAGATTTTTGTATGTTGAACCATCCCTGCATCTTTGGGATGAAACCGACTTGATGGTGGTACATGATTTTTCTGATGTGTTCTTGGATTTGGTTTGCCAGTATTTTGTTGAGTATTTTTGCATCAGTGTTCACAATGGAGATTGGTCTATAATTCTCTTTCTTAGTAATGTCTTTGTGTGGTTTGGGTATTAGGGTTTGTAGCCTCATAAAAAGAGTTTGGCAATGTTTATTCTCTTTCTATTGCGTGGAACAATTTGAGAAGTATTGGTATTAGTTCTTCTTTGAAAATCTTGTAGAATTCTGTGCTGAAACCATTTGGCCCTGAGCTTTTCTCATTGGGAGACTTTTGATGACTGTTTCTATTTCTTTAGCAGTTATAGGTCTATTTAATTTGCTTATCTGGTCTTGGTTTAATTTTGGTAAGTGATATTTATTCAGAAAATTGTTCATTTCCTTTAAGTTTTCCAATTTTGTGGAGTACAGGTTTTCAAAATATGACCTAATGATTCTTTGGATTTCCTCCATGTCTGTTGTTATGTTCCCTTTTCATTTCTAATTTTTTAAAATTCAATATTCTTTCTCTGGCTTTTGGCTAGTTTGGATAAAGGTTTGTCTATTTTGTTGATTTTCTCAAAGAACCAACTCTTTGTCTCATTGATTCTTTGTATTGTTTTCATTGTTTCTATTTTGTTGATTTCAGCTCTCAATTTGATTATTTCCTGCCTTCGAGTCCTCCTGGCTATGTTTGCTTCTTTATGTTCTATAGTTTTCAGGTGTTCTGTTAACTCGCTAGTGAGGGATTTTTCCAGCGTCTTTATGTAGGCCTTTAGTGCTATGAACTTTCCTCCTAACACTGCTTTCATTGTGTCCCAAAAATTTGGGTATGTTGTGTGATCATTTTCATTGAATTTTAGGAAGTCTTTAATTTCTCCCTTTATTTCTTCCTTGTCCCACTGATGATTCAAGTGAGTATTGCTTAATTTCCATGTGTTTGTGGACTTTCTGAAATTAGTGTTGCTGTTGAATTCTAATTTTAAGCCATGGTGATCCAATAAGACACATGACATTATTACTTTTTTTTTTGGTATCTGTGGAGGTTTGCTTCGTTACCTAGTATGTGGTCAAATTTTGAAAAGGTTCCATGAGGTGCTGAGAAGAAGGTATATTCTTTTATGTTTAGATGGAATGTTCTATAGATGTCTGTTAAGTCCATTTGATTCATGACATCTGTTAGTTCCCTTATTTCTCTGTTAATTTTCTGTTTAATAGACCTGTCCAGTGGGGAGTATGGGGTGTTTGAAGTCTCCCACTATTAGTGTATGGGGTTTAATGTGTGATTTAATCTTTAATGGTGTTTCTTTTACATATGAGGGTACCTTTGTATTTGGGGCATAGATGTTCAGTACTGAGATTTCCTCTTGAGAGATTTTTCCTGTGACTAATATGAAATGTTCTTTTTTGTCTCTTTTGATTAATTTTAGCTTAAAGTGTATTTTGTTAGATATTAGGATAGCTACACCAGTTTTGCTGTGGGACAATGGTCTTATACCCTGTAGAGTTTTGTAAGTTGTACTAGTTTAATAAAATGCTGATTAACCAGAAGCCCGGCAAGAAGTATGGGGGGGGGGCAACCAGAACGGGAGAATTCTGGGAAGAGGAAAGGCTGAGTCTGCAGTCGTCATCCAGACACAGAGGAAATAAGATGAGAATGCCTCTCTGATAAAAGGTACCAAGCCATGTGGCTACCATAGACAAGAATAATGCGTTAATTTAAGATGTAAGAATTAATAAGAATCCTGAGCTAATAGGCCAACCAGTTTATAATTAATGTAGACATCTGTGTGTATTTCTTTGGGACTGAATGGCTGCAGGACCGGGTGGGACAGAAACCTCTGTTAACATAGCTTGCTTCTTAGGTTCATTTGATTGGAAATTTTTTCCCCAGCCCTTTACTCTGAGGTGATCAGATGAAGGTTCTTACAGTCAAGCCTGACAACCAGGGTTTTATCATTCAGACCCACAGTGGGAGGAGAGAAGCAACTTTCAGAAGTTGTTCTCTGACCTCTACACAATCCCTTTGACACATGTATGACTGCACACGTATGACTGCACATGTGCACACACACAAACAAATAATAAATAAATAATACAATTTAAAAATAATGGTGTGTGCAGAGGGAAACATCATGTTTTCCATCCATCCTGTCTCTCAGGTTTTGCTACAGTAGACCAATCTGGAAAAAGTTCTCCTGCGAATCCTTGCCTTCATTCCAGACTTCTCCCCCTCATTCCAGAAACAGGCATGGCACCTACTGAGGTTGAAGAAGCACTCTGTAGTCTCTCTACCCAACACTTCCACATCTTCACTGATTTTCAGTAGCAAGAAGCTGTTCTGTTTATTTCCACAAAGGTTCTGTGGTGTGTTCACTCAGTTCTCGCTCAGCCCATATCCCCTGAGACCCCACCAGCACAGCCAACACTGTGCGACATGGTGTGTTTATAATGGAAAGGACCGTGGTTCTGATATGAGGAGAACCGGATTTGAGTCAGATGAGGGAGGGAAACTTACAGGCATTCTGATCACAGGGAGCATACACCTGGGATGGGAATGATGGGAAATGAGGAACTGCCTTATCTGTCTAGAGAGTCGGGTGCAGCTGAATGAGCTGTATGCAGCCCAGAGGTTGTCAGGGTCTTGGAGATGGAATATGAGCGGATGGAATAGATGAGCTGATCAGCTGGAGTGCTCTCGTCTACAACTCCAGTTCTACTGGCAAATTGCACTGATCAGGCCATCCTTATGGCCCTAGGGCTCTACTCCCGAGCAGTGTGCTATCAGCTTCACAGTTGCCTACAGGTCCAAGTTTATTTTTAGATGTAAGGAAATTTGTGTTCTGTTTCATATTGTGTTTTTAAGACATTTTCTTCTACGACCTAAGAAACTTGATGCTTTGAGGGAAATAGTCTGTTTGTCTTGTGACCTTCTTTACTCAGTCCCTGGGATTTGATGGCGCGTACCTCAGGTACACACAGAGCCCTGCTGAAGAGGTACCACTGTGAACCAATGCCAAGAGAGCACTGGAGGCAGAGCCAGGGGAAAGGAAGTTCAGTCACTGGCCCAAGGAGGTGAATATGCCAGAAAGTCACTGAATAGTACAGGAGAGAAAGACACCAGGCTACAGTAGGGTGGAAGACGCAACAGTGAAGAGCAAACGGCAGGTTCCAGGCTGTATTGCCAAGAGGAACTATGGATCACTGACCAGACATTGACTGGACCAGGAAGAAGTGCTTTAAATCATCTTACAAAATATTTTCCACCAACCAGGGATTGTGCTTGTGCTGACTGAAGTCCAGAATCAGAGACACAAACCAACTAAGTGGCAGAGGCAGCTCCACCCACACCTGCTTTAGTTTAGCTTGGGTTCTGCAATCAAAAGGAAAGTGAAGAAACTCCCAAATTTCAAGAGGCTCAAGCCAAGCTTGGGCGATCAGCTTGTAAAAGGCTCTTTAACAGAGTGACTTTGACTAAACAATATTTTGATGAATTAAATGCAAATGAATGAGATCCATGTGTGGCCAGTGCAGATCACACCCTGGGAGTAGGTAGGAGTGGTAGAGACAGAAAATGCTGCAGATTCTACTTTTCCTTGCTAAAAAAATCTAGAAGCAGTTGGTCCCTGCCTTAGTGTTTTTGTTGCTGTGAAAAGACACCATGACCACAGCAACTCTTATAAAGAAAGCATTTAATTGGGGCGGCTCGCTTACGGTTTTAGAGGTTCGGTTCATTATCATCACAGGGAGGAGCATGACAGTGTGTGCCGGCAGACATGGTACTGGAGAGGTAGCTGATTCCTTGCCTATATCTTGCAGGCAACAGGAAGTTGACTGAAATACTGGGCAGTATCTTGAGCAAGGGAAACCTCAAAACCCACCCCCACAGTGACACAATTCCTCTAACAAGGCCATACCCACTCCAACAAAGCCACACCTCCTCATGGTGCCACCCCCTGTGAGTTTATGGGGGCCAATTGCAAACAAACTACCACACTCCCAATCTACCTTCTCTAACACCAACATTGCTGGGGAGGGAGTGCGGTTCCTGCTCCCAGTTTGACAGCTGTAAGGGAGCCAGCTTGTCAAGCATTCTCTCTGGCAAACTGAAAGCAGTTCAAGCCAAGGTCGAGATAACTGTGGGTTATCATGGACTGTTTTCCCTTCCCTATCATTTGGGTGTTTGTATGGAAGTACACAAGATAAGACTTGGGGATTTCTGACTGAGTGCTGATCAAGGGAAAAGTGGATAGTCCAAATGCCCAGTCACCCCTGCATGATTTGTATCCAGGAAAAGCATTAAGAAAATATGGCACAACCAACTTCCTCCCTCAGTGATGGGTTGCTTTGCATCGTGATGAGGGATTTGAGGTCCAGAAACCACCATTGAAGGTGGAAAGACTACATAAATGAGATAAGGAGGGGCTTATGCTGCAACACCTTGTCTAAACCTCTGTCTTTTTCAGGAGGAGAAAGCTGAAGAAAGGAGTAGAAGCCAAGAATGAGACCTAGAGAAGCCACACCCAATTCTTATGTGAGTGATGTAAATACATGCTCAATCAGAAAATAGTCCTGGAGGAATCCTCCTTTTACCTACACAGCCTGTCTAGGTTCCTTGTGCTGCATTGTATGCATCTCAGCATTTCAGGAAAGCATTTACAGAGAGCTAAGTGCTGTGTACATGTTATCAGTATGATCTCTGAATCTTGCTAAAACCAAGCTGCATTAATTCACTAGTTGTGTACCACGGAGGATGCAGGAAACAAAGGCCGCAGAACAAAATGGCACAGCCTCTGTCCCTAAGCAGCCTCTCCAGTCTGTGCTGTGGCTGCCTGCCCTCAGCCCTCCTCACTCGTGCAATGAAGGTTCAGGGAATCTACAAGGCAAGTGTCATGGTGGTGTTTGAGTGGATCAGACAGAACTTCTGTGGCTCTGGATTGCGCAGCAAAATATAAGACCCCTGAGTTAAGCTTTAATTTTAGGTAAAGCTGACTGGACAACCTAACCTGGCAGCCCTTGGATGAGAACTATGGAGTCTGTTTCCCAGGCCCAACTTTTGCCTGAACACATTTTCCTTCCATCTACCCATAATGGCTCCTTCCCCCAGTACCTCTTACAGTGTCCAGAATTTTCTCTCAGCATGAACTAAACCCTTCAAGACTACTTTCATGATAAACCCCAGGTCTAATCATGAAGCAAAGTCTTCCCCACTGGAGACAAGTGTCAGGCTCTAGCTGCGGGGTTGACAAGTTTTCCTCTCAGCAGGAGATCTCCTGTACACTCAGAACCACATCACCACACCGCACCACCGTGGAACCACACCACCACACCACCGTGGAACCACACCACCATGGAACCACACCACCGCACCACCGTGGAACCACACCACCGTGGAACCACAC